>JAQIWI010000236.1:0-47083 GCA_034698825.1 Deuterosminthurus bicinctus | reverse complement strand
TGAATGACGAAGCAGAGAGATGGTACAGATGGAATGTGCCCAAATTATTTTCCTATTGTCTTTGTCGGTATGGCTAAAAATGAGGGAAAGAACAAAGCTGCGTGCTGGCAGTAAAAGTAGGCCTAAAAATGGACTTTTCGTGTTTAAAACCTATAAATGCTGCAGGATAAAAAATGATGTATGAACGAGGGAGAGCTAGACGGTTCCGCATCACCATCTCTCTCTCTCTCTCTCTCTTATCCCAGCCTTTGTACTGTGAGCAAAGCAATGCATAGTCACGCATGTCGACATTCGTACAGTGTGTCATATGGTATGATGAAGAGCTTGGTCTTATAGAGGCTTGTGCGATACTCACACAGAGAAAGGAAGACCGATTCTTCCTGGGGAATACCACAGAAAGATGAAGGGCTTTGTCTTTAAATGTCATGATATTTTCCTTGAGCCACCGGGTTTTCCTCCATCTTTCTTTTTGCGGTCGCATGTTTTTCGTGCGTACGTGTGTCCGTGTTGTGTTTAGGCAAGAAGCTTTTGATCCGTTACAATGCGAAAATGAAACTTGCTTATTTGTCATTCTGTGACATGTTATTTCATTTAACCAATTGAACCTTCTCTCGGCTTCCAACTGCCTCTTTAATTCATCATTTCTTCTCAACCGTCAAGGCTCCGCTTACATTCCCCGGTCTCTCAACTTCTTTTTCCGTTTCTTCATATTTTTTCCGCTTTTCTTCATCCTCCAACTTTCTCTTAAGCTGTTCTTCCACTTTAGTGCACTTTTGAGACAATAATTGATTCCTTACTACACTCGTCACTACAGTGTAGTCTACGCTGTGGTAGTTCTTGGCATCAAAACTATCCAAGTTGAATGAAGTAAACCGGAAAAAACCTCCACGTACTCCTCTGCTTGTGTGTGTATAACATAAAAATACTGATACTTCTTAAGCCGCTTGCTAAGAAGACCTCTCTCATTTCTGCGGCCTCTCGCACATTTCAGTACTACTGTTCATTATTGCCACACGTACGAGGAGCAACCAGCTGTGGCGCCATGGTCTTTATGTTGCTTTTATAGACGCCGTGCGTGACTTGGGATCAGGATAGGTAAAACAAAGGACGGCAAGAGTATACGATACTCCACTAAGGAGTTTCTTTCTACAACCAAGTTTCTGCCGGAACACTCAACTCTTAAATGAACCAGAAAAATTGTTTTCACCTCCGATCGAGAATAGTGGCGGGTTGGTATGATGGCAGCATGGAACAGAAAAGGAACAGATGGACGTGCAGAAAAAAATGCACTCGAGACATTTCTTGAGGAAACAACTAAATTGATACACAAATAAAAAGGCACCTATATCTCAAGCTACACGCACCCACTCACAACATCCATAATACTTACAGACCTTCCCCTCTCTTAGATGGATATTGCTAATAATTACCCTTAGAGTTAAATAAACATCGAAATTGTCAGACTTTGGACGAGGAAGATAGGACAGAAGTGTGTGAATGGCACGTGTCTGCAATACGCGGTCATTCTCATATGGTTTTACTACAGCATGTGGTCATTTTGCTAGATCGCATCCCACAGCGTGTTAAAACTGCCTTCCTGCTGACGCCAAGAGCGAGGGAGACTTTTTTGCTGCAAAGAAAGCTATTATTTTCGAGCCGACTGGTGAAAGTGAATTAGCTCTTGACTGGACAATGGACTCGACGGAATGAAAGCCATGGCACAATGAAGCTTATTTTGACAACGATGTGAAGTAAGAGTAGTTCCCGAGGGATAAGGTATTCGGATGAGGTGTGAAAGACGTTCCAGGGGTAAGGTAGAAAGCATAATATACTTGGGGGAGCATCCGTAGATTCATATGACCCCTTGAGATGAATTTATTGTTAAATTTGTGTGGGTGGATTTTTAAAATACGTCGGGTACAGAAGAAGAGGGGTGCGAAAGTATAAAGTGGAGGTCTCGGGAGTCCATTACTTGGACCTCCCAAGGATTCCTGCAGAGTTTCTGTTAGTCCCTTGAGATCCACCAACACTTCCTATACAGTCAGAGCCTCGTAAAAAAGCTTCCTCCTTTCTTAACATCTTCCCCCTGCCTGCCATCCACGTATCTAAGGCCAACTACTGCCTTAGTTGGCCTTAGATATACACAAAAAACACACGCACATACAAATCTTCTATTCACTTGAGTCAGTTGCAATAATAACTGTGCGAGGCCAAGACCCTCACTTCTCTCTCTCTCTATTTCTCTCTCATGTCCGCTATTTCTTGTTCTTCTTTTCCCCTGAAAATCAGTGCTGGGAGAAGGAGGACCGGAGCAGGAAGAGGAGTGGAATGGCAATGTGAATGCCTTTAATGTGAATAACCGGATGTAGAAGACGAGCCATGGAGCTTCTCCTATACTCTGTCTCGCAGTCTTCTTCCTCTCGCTCTTTCTTCACCGTTGTGAGAGACTACTATATGAGAACTCCAACTATGTATGTATTTACATGTAATCCTACGCCTGACTCTTTTCAAGTTAATGAGAGATACATATATGACTAAAATTCGAATATCTTGGGTTCCTTATGTTGGTAGATTATGCAACTAGTCTCAAAATGACCGTAATGACCCTGTCTACAACCTATGATGGTCAATTCGTTTTTGTTTCGGGGAGATACTTAAGAAAATGAGCAATTTCCAAAACTATCTCTGAACGTTTTCTAAGTGTATGTAATACAAGCTAATACATATGGCGAATGCTTCGTAATGACAAAGACTGACGTAGACACAATCCGATGACTTTATATGTATGGTTTATTTCATAAAACCAATTAGTATTTCATACATTAACTCTTTTACTTACTTTTAACTCTTTAGTACCTGGTACTACTCAACTTCTTAACTTCTGAGTTAGACTGCTCACTGGACAGACTAGTTACTTGTTCAACTCTTACTCGAGACTGCTCTGTTTGACAAGGGCGGCGGGCCCCTTTTTATAGTCCGGCAGGACCTACGTCACTGGACGTAAATAAACCACATAACAGTACATTTAAATATGGAAATAGGCCTTGTTTCTGGGTTTTACGGGATTAACCCATTTACAAGACCCAATAGGATTATAACTTTACATAAACTAAAGTAATATGACTACTACTAATAATAATAGTATTGAGCATACAATGACATTTAGACCTTTCTTCTCACACCGTCTTCTTCTCCCACAAATAATATGTGATACTCACCCTGGTCTGCCTCCTATTTCACTTACAATAACATACACGAGTGATACAAAAGCTGGCGTAGAAACAACTCGGAGGCTTACAAGTCATAAACATATACATGTGCATGTGTTGTAGTACAACGGAATATGACAAGGGTAATGTGTGTGTATGTCTCCGTGGCTCATACTCATTATTGTGAGTCTCTGAGCAAGAAGACATATGATGAGTTTCACTCCCCCTCAAATGAATGACTCTCGCTTTTCTTTTTCCTTCTTGATTTCTTATCTGACGTATAATCTGGTGAACAAAGTGCCTAGAAGCCACTGATGGAGGGAGAAGGGCTCCGAAAGCCTTCCCTCCGCCTACTGATCTTCGCTTTTGATGATATTTCACTGGGAAAAGGGATGCCACAGAACGGTGCATCAAATGACGATAAAATAGTGTATGCGATTTCTCTCGCGGCTAAAAGCTCTTAGTAACACCGGGTTAAAGTAAAAGGCCTCTAAAGATACTGTTTACAATCGTAAGCTCCGGCTCATAAACTCTACTACTCGGCTACTACTAACTCCACCATTTAAACATGTACTGATTCATATGTATACAAGTTACAACTCATACGGCAACAGCAGTGCTGTTATTTTTCTTCGTTTCTTGTTACTTTCGTAAAAACCATTAAGGATGATTTGAGTAAGCACAAGTTTTATGGACAGTATGGCAAAGGCTGTTCCGAACACTGGAACAAAAAGCAGCCGAGAAATCATGGAGCGCATATAAATTAAGCAAATAATGATGCACTAAAGTTGGTTATACGATCCGACGGTTTAATTTCTAATTTCGCAATAATCAAATTTCATGGAATTCCTGCCTCTGTAATGAGAACGTGTGTGCTGTTGTATTGTTCCAACTCCTGCAGGATATAACCGTGGAAAAGTAGAGCTTTTTAAACAATATAATGACTCAAATAATAGCTACCTATAATACATGGTCGTGCTTATTATATTTCCTGCGGCACATACATACAAGAGCGAGCTAATACGAAAAGTGGCTTTCCAAGGAGAGAACTTTCCCTTCAGCCTCATTATACCCTACTGGTGCGGCAGCCTCATATGCATGAGGTGTGTCCCTTTGTTTCACATTATAATGCATAGCAAACTAACTGGTGTTACTGCAGGGGAATGTCTCATTAGATGCGGAATTGTCAGCTGGGATGGTTTCCCGAATGACGGTCGTATGCATGTAAAAGAGCCTGAGATACAGCCCTGACTTCCAGTTTGGTAACATGAGATAATGTGAGTTTTATTGATGCGACTCAAGTGTGAACACGGGGCAGGGGCGGTGAATGCATGAGGAGAGAAGAGTGTCAATGCTGAGAATGAAATGGTGATAGTTGTAACTTGAAACTTGAGCATTGTCCTCGTACTACTTCCTAGGCCCTGATACACATAAAACAACGTCCTGACTCCCTTTTTAGCCAAAACGTATAGCGACGAGCTTGTTGAGAGAAAAGGAATGAGCCATCCGAGTCATTCACGTGTGCCTCGTCCGGGTTAACTCTTGGGACTTCATTAGTAATCAGATTCTCACCCGAGCACAAGGAAATCTTTCCATCTCAACAATCCTATTCATTTTGCATATGCGCTTAATGAATAATATGTAAAAGTGTGCAAGTTTGTGTGCATGCTAAATTTCAATTTCCTAGCTATGTGTGTTCAATCACACGGCAATTAATACTGAAAGAATTCTGGTTTGATAAACCTCGGTTTAAGCATTTAGACTCTTCTCATTTCCGCTACATGAGTAATGCTTGTGTTTACAGGATTACTTACTCACAAATAGACGATCGCTATTGTGAAGACAAATTGAAAATTGAGCTAATTGTTATTATCCACAAGCTTTACCTTCCAGTATTTCACGCTTCATTTGCACCATTTCTAAACTTGTGCAAACATGCACACACCCATTACACCACAGCTCGTACGATAGGGGTATTAAATAGACAGTCGAATCTTGGCTGTCAGTGGTCTGAAATTTGAAGACTCAAAAGACTTTTAATTAAAAATCGTGTTTACTTCTCCCAGTCATTCAGGCAAATAAAAAAACTTTCAACTACTCTGACATTACAGCAGCACCTCCACGCTCAACGGACGTCAAACTTTATCTAACCTGCGCATAGCTATTCAAAATTTCTAATATGCGTTAGTTGATCGAAGGTACAGTTGCTCGAGTAACAGCTGATCCTTTAACAATTGATCGAAGACATTTGACGAAGAACCCGATTCACCCGACAGTTGACCGACGACTATTGCCCGTAACATATTGCCCGACGACAGTTGACCGACCAGTAGAAATACTGTAACTCAAAAAATAACGTTGACATAGAGTTTATGGCTTCTTTGAGGTCTCTTTTTTCGTTCTCATATGCCTATAACTTCTAAATTAACAATCACAGAGGCTTGTTGCGTAGATTGTTTGAGAGCTGAGACGATAATGTTTCTGCAGTTCAAAGTTGAGGTCAAGGGGCGCCTTCATAGCTTGCCTCGGATGATTAAAGCTGTTACTTTTCTTGATAGGAGACATTTCGACAGACTTGGGCGTCTGTACCTTCAAAATTAAGTTGTAGTGGCAATTGAAGCATTGTTTGAAAGCTGAGAACTCAGAGATTATGTTTCTGCACTAAACTAGACTCCAATAGCGAACCTAAAATTTTAACTACAGACGAGATTTTTGAAATTTTGGGTACTCTCTTGAGCCCACTTTTTGAATGCAGGAACATGTTGTCGGAGGACTCCGCTTTCGAAAAATATGCTCCACATGCCTTTGACTCTTAGTTTTGAAGGTACAGACGCAAAAAGTCTAAAAAAAATGTCTCCTGAAAACTCCATGTTAAATTTCAACTTTAATTTTTGAGTTGCAATATCTCCGCTAAATTGGTGGCGATTTTGATAAGGGCTTGATGGAAAAAATACTCCAAGACTCTAGCTTCAGACATGCTATAAAAAAATTTTATAGCCTAATAACTTGGAAAGTTATTCACGATTGAAATTGTAAACCTTACATCTGGCCACCCTGTACAGTTGACCCTTAGCTCCCTCTTTCTTGATCCCGAACATCATCTGATTATACGCAGCGGTTCTCAGGTAAGCTGAGGCCAACTGGTGTACGGCATCAATTTTGCCAGTTTCGAGGTCAAAATTTGCTTGTATATCCGTTTGATAAATTAGAGCGCGGTTGTATTAGTTATAAAAGACTAGAAATTTAGCAAATGAAAAGTGCAACATGGTTTCACTGATGTAATCGTATGTTTAACTAAGCGTGAATATTCTAACTTGATATACTGAAGCTGATTGTATCATAAATTCCGGCCAAAATTTTAGAGTTTGCCCTCGTGCATCCTCTTGCATAAACTTCTATGACAGATATCAAGCATGCATTCAAGTGGGAAGCATCCGCCTCGAATAGAAGGCGGAAACTTGCTGCACTTACAAACGGCACAAGTTTCACCGTAAGCACATACATTTATGAGCAGTCATCTGGCACAAAGCTTTCATGGTATACAGTGCATCTTTATATAGTCGTAACTGTCGGTCTTTTTTCAGCACTCGCATGACATTCAGCATGTGCATGCCCTAACGCATGCACAACAGTACTGCCAAGAGAACGAGAGCATTTCCTTCTCAAACTTTACAACTCTCCATTTCAAATGAATCATTTTGCCAGAGAAATTTCTGAATTCATAATTAACTCCCTCAAACAAATTTCCTCTCTTTGTAGTGGAGCGCGGTAGCGTAGAGTTTAGCAAACTAAATAAAACTTCCCTCGTACCAACTTTCCCTGTCGTGCCTCAAGTTGGAAGGAAACACAAACATGATAGTAGAGAGTTGTAGAGGGTGAGTGAAAACTTTTAGCGTCACACCTTTTCGTTTTCAAAAGAAGCCTTTGATTCTGCCCCTGCTATGGACATGCATACCTTTATATATTTTATTAATAACCATAGGATCATTCCGTGCTTACCCTGGCTTAGACATCCACAGTGCATACGTACGTCGGCATAGACCGCAGACTGCAAGTTTTATTTCGCTCCATCCGTTCACATTCAATTACTCCCGTCTCCTACGCACATGTTTAAGGCGTATGGGTAAAAGAAGCAAACACCATAAAAAAAACTCCCTTCTTACGCCGTCTAAATTTCATCGTATATTATTTGCCCACCCATTTGTCAGCTTCCTCTAGGAAACTCTAGGATAGAATTAAGAGATGTGTGACATAATGAGCATTTGAATTTCTTACATCTTCCACTGCCTTTTGATCAGCAGCAGATTCGTTAGAGTTTGAGTGATTTTCAGTGTGAAACAGAGCGTGTTGTATCATGCAAAGACAGGTTTAACAGCAGTGTTCAAATAGAGCACGTGTATAAATTGAGACGTTTCCCAATGATACGGACAATAATTATGACTTGAGGGAGTGAGAGCCGGCTTTCCATTAATCAGTTGATGTAAAAAGTTGAATTCAACTTGAGCACAAAGAAAACTCCCGGTAGCTGATTATTAAGGTTGAAATGTCCTTGCTGCTTTAATTTACACTGGGTAAACTTTCTTGTTAGGAGAAGCAGAGAGAGTATTCGAATGGTAAGTGGATGTTAGCATTTAATGGAATTGATGTGTTTCATGGAAGGGTAACTGATGTGTGCGTAATAAAAACTCCAAGTAGATAGCTTTCTTTCATTTTTCTTCTCACTACAACATTCCCATACAAGACTTGTACAAGTTGACTCAATTAAGTTGTTAAGTAAACTACATACAACTCACAAAAGCAGACAAATATGTTTTTACATCTGCCCTACAATTCATTGCCCTTCAACTTGAATTAATTTTCGCTTGGTGTTTTGCAATGAGCCTTACATATAAATGATGAAATCGAGCTGCTTCGGCTCAGTACCAAAATACCAAGTACAATACTTAGCAGTTTCCATTAGCCCCCTTCCTTCGTACATAATGTGCAGAGCAAAGAACATATTTTAATACGGAACAATTTGATGGTACGTGTAACTCGCGCTGCTATTCTCCATGGAACTCAAATGAACCTTTTCCTCTCTTAATTTGTCAATGGAAATGAATGTCATTATGATAATGTGAATTTGAACTACATGTTAAGTGATTGCAGTTGCTGGTTATCAGAATGGAGAAAGTCATGTTAATGTGCTTGTGCGTTGAGTGGAAAGCTAACTACGGCACATACTGATACGTGCCGTAGTTTGGATCTATGTAAGGGGGTCTTATATGAAGCCGCATCGGGCTCATCGTAATGCATTGTGTGGATGAACAGCAGATGAGGAGTGTGGGGATGTGCGTGTGATGAGAAGAACATGAAAGAATTCCTGCCAGAAGATATTTGACAAAAAGGGATAAAGTATGAGCTGTGATCCGATTTCCTACGAAAATTCCGTAGTAAACTCAAATGAGTTTTCTCATCATCATATATACATGTACATACCTTTGCTCTAACATGACAACATCATTGGCGGCCTTACTGTGACTGCATGAAAGCTGTACATTACATCGCACTACTCTATCTCAGTAATGCACTTTACGTCTTGTATTTAAGAATTAATTTGATGTGCATTTGCCTCTCCGTTTCCTCCTTCATGCTTCCATAGTTATCAGTCTTGACTTCTTTTCTTATGCAAAATCAAAGTAAAGTGCTATCGTATGCATTTGACATGAATGAGCTTACTATAGCTTGGCTAGTAAATGTGTTGAAGCTGTGCACGTACCTCCGTATGTGCTCTTGCATTATTTTGTGACCCTGAATCTGCCGGAAGGAAGGAAAAGAAATTTTCTCCTCCTCAAAGAGATTCTTCTTTCCTTTGAGGATTTCACTTGCATCAAATTGCATTCTTACCTTTCACGTCCCATAGTTGCTTTCTAATCTGTATAAAGCAGATGCTGTAATTAAGATTGCAAGTAGTCCGAGTGCAGCTTGTCAGTTCCAGCGGAAGCACGTTGCTTACGGGATGTGAGCTGTGGGAGTAGAGAGGAGCGCGACTTTGCTGCCGCTTATTAATGTCAAAAAAGTTAAAATTCATAATGGTAGGAGAATAATTCGACTGTACAGGATGACTTCTCAGCTGATTCCGTTGACTGCGAGACACCAGATTTATGCTATGTTATAGTAAGCCACATGCGTCTCTCAGTGAACGTATTGTGCGTACTTGCGTACAGTTACAACCAATTGACGGGTAATTGGCATGTATGCCTATGATGAGGAAGGCTTGTAAAAGATTGTTTCCACTGAGCTTCTCCCGAATATTTCCTACGTACGTATTATGCAGCATTTGAGAGACTGGAACGTCAGTGCTGTAAGTGTGGTCGAGAAGGAAGAACTCGGTATGTCAACTGCTCGGCAGGAACTACAGGACACGGTTGGGTAGGAGATTTCCCAGTGATTCTGCGGTAAAATTTGCGACCTTAATTAATGCCAGGGGCTTTTATTATACAGGCAGGACGGAGGAAAAATCTCTGTTCATGACAGCTCCCTCTCCTCTCATATCTCCCTTAGCTCTTTGATTGCCTCTCCATCTCTCAGTCTCTCTCTCGCTTTTATGTGTGTGTGCTGATGCTAGGGTTAAGTCAAGTCTGCGCTCCGTAGGCAGCCGTACTACGTACTTCGTCTATCCTCGGCTACAATAATACTCCATTTCTCACTGCCATTGCATAAACTTGTCCCTAATCATGCTGTTTACAGGAACCTTCATATATTGCAAAACTGTGGTCCGCATATCAGTTATACCCACTCTAATTTTGATGCACTCTGATTATTTCTTTCTGCTGTGTCATTTTAGCCTCTCTAAATCTCTTTCTCCACTGAATTTGGATACGAGGATGCGGATATTTAAACTGGGTAAAGAGCCGTGGGCTATGCATGATATGATGATATCATATTCCATAGCACCATGTATATACACTCTAGACTGTGGATCTAACACGTAATGAGGACTTCTTATTAGTTTTCCTCAATGTTACACAGGGAGTAGGAGAGCTTGGTAGTTTGTCTAATTGAAAGCAGCAGTAGAGTCTGATGGTATGAATAGACTGTCTCTCTCTCTGTCTCACTGCTTCCACTATATACTCATACAATCTCCCCTCGGGATTTCAATCTGTGCCTCCGTAAAACAGTCAATTCAACCCATTCATTTAGTCTGAGCAAACAGACTCAACGTCAAATAGGAATGTACTTTTGGAAGCGTGTACTAATATCTTTGGATTTCAACTCGACAACAAAATTCAGTGTAGACATACTTACATCCTCCTCACAAGACGACCATTGCTGAGTATTAGTGGGAAAATCAGTCGAGCTTGTGAATTTACATGGGACAGAGTATATGCCTGAGCCTATGTGGCAAGAACTTAGTCTAGTCGTTGTAATTTATTGACTTATTGCTGACACGCTTTACTGCAAATGATGTTTGACTTTGTTGGAATTCCGTAGAATTCAAACTCATTATTTCCCGTTCAAGCAAATGATGGCGATTCCAAATGACTTTTGCACACCCTTTCTTCCTTCCTCTACTCACTTTCTGGCTCTGAATCATGGTCCCTTGCTGAGCGCTCTACCATAGGATCCCCTACTGATTCCATTATAAATAACTTGTTGACATTTCGCTTAACGTTCCAGCTGTAATGAAGACTCGATCTGCATTTACTTATCTTCTTTTTTCCTTCGGGAATTATTACTCTTAAGACTTACGTACACACCCAACTAACTTGATCAATGCCATTGTCCATCAGGAGGTCCAAGGTCATAGCCATTCCCATCCTCATTATGGAACCCATTTCATCTTCAGATTAACACAAACGAGGTGCAAAGAAATGCGACAGTAATTTTCAGTTCTTTATTTGGCAAGTCTCGTAATAATATTCATTTTTCAGTCATACAGTTAGGCGACTGACTGCACATATGGTTCCGACAGTATTATTCTTTCGCGTGCCAATGATACCTCAGACTGACCCAAATGATAGCTATTAAAAGTCTGTGGCAGCTGCTGCGGATCAGGTAAATCTATTTCAAAGGGTACCTCGCCAGCTCCTTTTACAGTAGGAGGAGGATGATAATTGCCTCTCAATACTTCCGCAGCCGCCATATGATACGAGAAGTATTACAAAATACGTTCCACTTCATACATTTACAATCTGAGACCGTGTATTAGTATTAATTCCTATGTATTCCATGTTTAGATTCTAGAATTATCATCACCATCACCATTTCTTTGTTTAAGTTTCCGTCCGATTCTCGTTCTATAGTCGTTGCATAGCAACCACTGCATTTGGGCCTGTAGAGTACTATGTACACTGAAAAGAATATCTCACTGTGTGTCTTCATCAACATCATCATCAGGCTGGCTTCTCTCGCTTTATTTGTTTATTACGTGGTAAATTGGTCGCTTCGTTGGTTCCATACACTCTGGCATGGCTTTGCTTTACTCTCAGTTACTGAGCAATTAAGCTACTTCGTTCAATGAATTCCACTGGCAGCATCTGATGTCACTTTAGATTAAGCTTGATAATGTTGTAGAAACTATCCATACGGTGAAATTTTGGAGACGTGTTCCACGAACTAACAGACTTGATGAGTTTGACATTGAAGTAAAGACAAAAACTCAAAATGCTCATCACAATCACATTCAACTTGACTACATCCTCCCACAACATAAGACTGGAGGTGAAAGAACGACTGAATCCACGGACATGTATTGTGTGTTCTGGTACAAGAATCTTACGTCCATGGTGTACAGACCCGGATTAATTCTAGTATTATTACCAACATATAGAGGAGTAACTCAGTTGTGAGGGACAGCATATTTTTCATCAGATCTGTCATTTATCTTCACTCCGAGCTCATCATATTATTTGTCATTGGTGATGTCAATATGCTCTGCTGTCTGCTGAATGAGTCTGTCTTTTAACTCCCATTCCAGTCGCTTCCCAAACCCACCATCCACGTGTGTTCTCCATGTCCTCCACCATCAATCTTTTCCCTTCCTCCACTGATGATGACGACAGCAACAGTCACGAAGTCCCAGACGTTCCTTATCTGTCACTGGAAATCAAAGCAAAGCGCAAGTTCGTTTCATAAGTCGTCTTTCTCTGTGTCAGAGTTCTCTGAATTTCCTAATTTTTTCCACAATTCGCAGCCTTGCGAGAAACATTCGGAAAACGAAAGAACATCTAACTAAGAAGTGAGCATCATGGGAATGACCCGTGATGTGGGAAGTGTGTTCACATGAAAGTAGTGTTTAGTATTAAAGAGAGTACTAAAATCTTACCTGTTTCCGTAGGAATGCACATGGGTAGGAAGTGCTTTAGAGATACTTGGGAAGTGTATCGTATCGGATGTCTGCAGTAAACTTGACTAGGACGGGGCAGTAGAGTGATAGGGAAGCACAGACGAGGACGAGGGCATAAGCCCATCCAATTTCACAGTCTCCAATATTATAAGGGCCCGCATAGCTTCCACAATGGTAGCGGACGAAACCCGAATCGAATCCGAGAGGAAAGAGAAGAAGGGACATAAAGAGGAGCACCACTGCGTGCGTATGTAATGTGCATGAAAAACAAAAAGGACAATGAGCTTGAGTAAATCATTCGCCCAACTTTCCGTTTCTAGCATTATTATTATTAATGTGGCCCTCGAAACGTATAATTACTAGCAATGTTGACGATGGCTTCTTAGTTTCACAAGTTGTTGTGTATTTCGTGAGCAGGTAGGACGAAATCAAAGGAAATATTCCCCACAATTTTCAAAGTGTACATTACCAGAGATGTGGCCTGTGTGAGTGACCCATGAGCAAGCCCGGCCCGGCCCGTGCGCGCTGAAGTAGCAAAAACGGGCGGGCAGCTGGCGGCGCTAAGTGACATGTACAGACAGTCACACCCATACAGTATTTCACTGGAAACAAGCGCCCGTCAGTAGAAAATTATCGCATAATCTTTCATGAAATATGCTTTAAAATGCCGAGCAAGACTTATTTGTACCAAATGGTCATATGGTGACAAAACTTTCTTGTATATTTCTGTGTTGAAATACGAAGAATAAGCCTTTGAGTGCATAAACCTCATTATGGGGCCGCCCACGGGCATCCCGCGGTCCACACTTCTGGTACATACATCCTAAACACACTATAGCCAACTTATCGCAAAGAGCCGAATCAACGTGGCGCTCGGAGAAAATTTCGCAGCTTTATTGCCGACCATTGATTTCGTAGCAGTTCAGACTAATGTGTTTGTTTCGGATTGATTTGGAAGACAGCTAAATTACTCTGTAAATACACTTTATGTGTTGTGTCCGTTACCAAGAACTGCGGACTCGACTGCTACAACTATCAAAGAAATTGAACATTTCACAAACAAGCTTTTAGAGCCCTCAAAAGAAATTTGAATGGCAGCAAAAAGGCTATCAAAATCAAAGGTATCGAAATTCCATCCACATCATTGACTAAAACAGAATGCGTAACTAGATTGTGATGAATGTGTTGATTACGGAAGTACGCCATATAAGGCAAATAAGTTCGGACAACTCGAGTTACTAACCTGCAATGGTTTGTGCATGACCGATCGTTGTGGCCACTTGATGTCTGAGCTGTGATGAGGGAAGAGCGACAGCTAGCAAGGAGAGGACGGCACTGACACACAAAGTTATACAACCACTACCCCCAACCAACGTCACGATCTGCAAAGAGTGAAAAATCGTAAACTTACAGAATTCTCTTTGAGCATTCCAAAAAGGACTCCGATGCTTGTGCTTCTTGCTAAAGTGCAAGCATCATAATCCTCTTCAGCTCATAATATTTTTTCACAGGTAAAAAGTTTAGCGACAAACGCAGGCGAGAGAGGCAGCTCGTCGAGGACATCAATAGTTCCATAATGATAGAAACATTTAGTGGGACAGATCTGTATGTATCTCTGTGAGACAAAGAATATCATTTGCGGTACACCGGAGAGGGTGCATGGCATTATGTACGTACATGGCAATAAAAGGTGTCCAAAAATAGGGGTTCTTTGCTATGAAACTCAATAAAAATATGGCAAGGTAAGGAAACGGAGATGCTGTCTGGTGATGACGACCAAGACTATCCATGTTTGTCTGCAGTTACCAGAACTAGGAGGATGGATACGACGAAAAGGTCACTGTTGGAAGGATTCACTTGCGGGCTACTTTTCTCCTCCGACCTCCGGAATATGTATATGTGCCTTCATATTAAAGTTGAGAGTGAGCGTGTGGCGCAGTAATTTGGGTGAGACTGTAGTGGTAGCATAAATATTTTGGCAAATCATTCTTTCCGTAACTCGTACACAACATAATATATCTCCTCATAACTCTCGTCTATTACATTCTCCCTCTCTCTCTAATCTCCTTTGAGGGTCATCAAAAATTCATATTTCATTGTGAGAAGGAAAAGGGTCGCACTGCAGTGAATCATCCCAAACTAAAATCATACCCGCCCGGATACTTGTATACATTTTTGAGTATACAGGTCACTCCTTCTACATGATGTGCTGCATCTTCGGACAGAATATGCAATGATGTTGATTTATATATATCATAAATTCTTATCATTATTCTGCGGACCAAATCTCCCATAGGTATGACAACGCAGGCGTACAATTCACATGAAAAAACACCAGGCAACTACTTGGAAGTTGTTCCGTGTGGAAACAAATCCACCCATTCGTTCCGCGAAATTTCTAAGTATGTGGTGTGAAAAGAATTGGAATTGATTTAGAATTTCATGATCTCTTTTCATACATTTACTTTGTTGTTGTTTCTCACATTGTCTTGTCACCCCATGCTTGCCAAAGAAGTACTTCTTTTCAAGCTCCATAACTTGGAAGAGTTATTATTTTTCTGCTACTCCTGCAAGCAGACTAGAATTTGCATTTTTAAAAGTTTGCAAAACTTTTGCTAGCTTTCTGTTTTCCTACACTCTTATCCCTATCCACAGAAGACGACCCTAGAGAGAGAAAGAGATTGGAAACTATGAATTGATTCACACTCCACTGCACCCATAGCATTACATGAACAAAGTTTGCATGTTACGATACGTACCATCACGTACAACATAGATAAAACTGAGTTGGGCTAATAATGCTAACTTGTGAATATAAAGTACCCGAGTTGTTGCAAACAGTGTGTATAGTAGAGATTTTGGAAGAGAAAACTTGACTTTTCCGCTCCTCTTGCGCACACCACACCCTGTATATTCAATAGTCCCCTGTTTGTCTCAAGTCATTACAATGTTATTGTACATTCTTCTTCTTTCATGCCGACGAGGATGTTCCGCACTGTCTCGGGGAAGAAGCGATCGTATTTTGAGCTCGCATACTAATGATTATTCATCAAGACTTCCGCTTGAGCGAACTATTATTTTGATGCAGGTAGACTTTTCTTGAATTGTCGGCAGCACAGGGAAGAAACTTGGAAAACAAAAAAACACAGAGAGAAGCGAGGGAGAAGGATAAAAATGAAAGAGATCCTTGTATTTTAGCTTTTGGCTTCCTCTCTTTCCTCAACTCATAATGCAACTCTTAAAATGTCCAGCAGTAAATGGAGCTGGGTGCTAATACAAAAAAGCGTCTTATAAACTCTGACTATCTTTTTTCTCTTTAGTTTTCTCTATAAATACACCGTGAAATAGATCCTGTGTAAATAGATGCATACATTGCAATCCTTTTGTTATTCAGTGTGTGAAGTGCCGTAGCTTGCTTTTAAGTTAGTTGTGCGAGCTTGAAAAAAAGGACATATGCATGAAGTGTAAAACTTATGCATAAGTATGTGTAATGGAGGGTGCAGTTGGAAGGTCTTGTGAAAATAAAAAAGGCACAGAGCAGAGAAAAGTTGATGCAGTGAGACGGGAGAAAATCAAAATTGGAAAAGTTAGACAAAGATGAAAGATAATCAGGCAAGTGGAAAATACATGCATACAAATATCCCACGCTCTCCCTCTGTGTCAACTTGAGTCGCGAGTGAGTATCGGTGACGATGTGGAAGGAATGAGTTGCCACTGCAGACTAGTAAAAAAGCAACATTGACAGCGGAGCCTGCGTCCCATTGGGACCAGCATACTGTTACACAGATACACACACACACACACGCTCACAACAGAAACATAGCTCTTTCAATTATTAATTTTAAGTCGAGCTGGGGAATAATTTTGCTGAATTTCAGCCGTTCGCATTCTTTCTTTGACAAAGCTTTGGTGTGTGGAATGTGTCACATTCCCTGAGCCCTGAAGTAAAAGAACATAATAAAATGTACGAATGACTTACCGGCCATATGGAAGAGACGGGGTAAAGGTCATGAGCAGAGTACAATGTACACTGAACCGCAGAGCGAACAGTGGAACATACACCAATGGTTCCGAACCGCACTGTTGTCACCACACGTGTCACTTTAATTACACGCCGGACATGGTAGCCGACGCGTGAGTCTGCTGCATTGTTAACATTATTATATTTCTCATATTTCTCTAATAAGACTTCTACAAGGTGTGACTGATTTATGTTATCATTGTGTTTCTTGAGAAACTGACTATCCTTTCGCCCCCGGCTAGAGGCAGGACTGTTTGTGCCTCGTAGAGAATTCAATAGTGAACTTGGTGATACGCTTTGAGTGCTATTTTCAGGTTGGTAGTAATTAGTTACAATAAGGTTTCTTTTAATGACCCAGTCGGCTTGGAGGAAACTGTAAGTAGCAAGAACAGCCATGGTGATAGAGAGGAATACCCAAAAGAAGGATATTGGCCAAGATGTTACTACTTGACGTTTATGCATCTTTGCTATTGACACTGTTATGATGTCCACTCATGTGTTTAACATATGAGTCATATACCAAGATGCCTTTCCCATGATTTCAGGCTCATGTGCCGTAGCAATGCTGATTGTCAATGAACCCAGATGATACCTTGAGTCATGTCAATCTAATAATTGTACTAGGCTAATCACTCACAGTTTGTCCTTTGGTTGAGTTTTTCTACACTAATAAAAGTGTTCTATTCAATGATTATCACTCGTTGTGCATTTTAAGCTTATGAATGAACATGCTCCATTTCATCCACAGCTATCAATCAGAAACACCGATTTCCAATAAGTTTTCATGGCGATCGGACAGCCTCAATCACTTACAGCTTTTCTCCGCAAGAAGCACTGAAACTGATACAAGTGAGTACACTCGTGTGGTCTGCTTGGCAGGTTTTTCATGTCTAATCCGGCTGTCAAGGGTATTCTGTGCACTTGTTATTATGAGCACCAGCTGTGTATGGGAGGAGTGATGTAGAGAGAGGATAACTCCCAAATGTTGTCACGGTTCGTATACAAGTGTTAAGTCACTTACACTTGCTCAGCCAGTCCCATAAATCAACACTAATATTGAACTCAAATTACGCAATATTTCAGTGAGGATGGTCGTGGTAACTGAAACATGTCCTCCTTTTAAAATTCAGGAAGGAAGCTCCTGTCACAACCCAACTCCTTTTTGACTTAGGGACAACTCTACATTGGAGAGTAGCGAGATCCACAAGTGTACTATGGAATATAAAGACCATGCCACACACGCCAGAGTCTTCCGCAGCACTGCCAGGACAATGTGTATTCCTGAGAAAGGTCTTGTTCCGTACTGAGCATCCTTCCCTTCATTCCCCACAACTTATACTGCTGTAGGGAGAGAGAGAGGGGGCAAAGAAACTCCACGGAAAGAACAGGAGTTACTACTGCTCATTCCAGAACATGGTGTCTTGCTTGCGCGAAAATCCTCAGCTATCGCTACTCTCACTGTATTTTTCACACTACTTGGAAAAGCCTCCTTAGCGCAGCATCTTGTTTCTCACATACTTAAATTGTGAGGCAATGCATTATAATTGCGGCTTAGACTCAGTACTTATTAACAAGAGTGAGCCACAGTTCAGAAACCGTTTTATAATGTCACCGTTAACTTTCCCATGGACGTACGCAATATTGAAATTCATGAAACCCTGTCTTGGTTTCTCATAGATAGGTTAGAGCCCAATCGCGGTATGTGTGGGATTGTGATAGGAAAGGGAAATATGGGACGTCACTCACCCTCCCTATGGTGATGATGATGTCAACAAGGGGTGAACTCAGTCTGGTAGAGTCATAACCCAACGACTTTTCAAAATCTAAAAAAATAAACTATTTGCCTTTCTGGGGGAATAATCTATTTTCCCGGAATGTCAACTTCCTTGCCAGCTTCTCATAATTCCAATCGCCACCACACACATCCTCAAACTTGGGGTACAACCCTCGAATGTTTTCCCAAACTCTGCTTCAATTCCAACCACAATCTAACATCCTCACATATTTCAGAGCTAACAAATGTGCAAGGTTGGGGAGATAGTGCCAAGAGTTTACTTAGCCGTAGTAAAAGTCTGTGTTCGTTCTAAATTAAACCTCAAATTCAACAGGTCGAGCAGAATAGTAGTAGGAGTACCACGAGAAGACTCGTCTAAACAAGTTAATAATGCACTTAACGCATATGTACGCATTGATCGTACAGCTCAGAGATGTATAGTTGAGAATCGATTATCAAACTCCCATGTGGCATGTCTAAATTGAAATCCTGTACAACGAAACTACACTTTTCATACTTTCTGACTTCCACATTGCATGAGTGAGCACATTTGCTGGGACTATCAAGCATTTTGGCTATAAAAATATACGCAAATAGGGGAAATCAACTAAATATCTGTCATTTGCTGTACTTTAATGTTTTGCAAGACAAGCTTATTCTTCGTTTCTGTGAAATGGGAGTGAGAAAATAGGACCGTAAATCTCGTCGAAGTAACACAAGGTGTATGCTCTTAATCTACCCGCGTAGCTGCGAGACTACCTCAAGGAGCAACAGGGCAAACCCCTTTGGTACCTTGCTCTCGCACTTGCTTTATATATCTCGTGTCAGTTACTAAGCTTTCTGAGAAGCTGAGTTTCTTTTACTGAAATAGAAATGCGTCTGACTTCAGTGAAAGATCGTACAGTACAGAGGTCCCATTGGGACGATTTCGACTTACTATTGGAATGCCATGAGGTTACGTGAGAGTATCAAAGCTTACGATCCACAAAGTACCATGCCCTCTGAGTGAGTTAGTACAACATTTATAAAAATTGCCAATATTTCTCTAGTGTGTATGGCCGAGACACACGAGAGAAATAATTCAACTTTGAGGTGAAATGTTGAACCTAAAAAAATTATTTCACACATGTGAATCACTAGTCGTGAAACATCCCTTTCGTCCAAGGTATCGTGCATGTGAAATAAAACAGATCCGACCCCTTTACATTTAACTTCTTCGTTGGAAATTAACCTTCTTGGCTAAAATGCTTGTATCACTAATGAGAACCGACAAGAATTATTTCTAACCAGGAGGTAGAGAGTGACATAGAGTTCTTCCTGGGAAATCTCATCTTTTCTTGAATTTTCAAAGCAACTTACTGCGTTCGCCTACTTGTCAAAGGGAGAGCGCAGTTGGAGGACATCAGTCTAATCAAAAGTGAAATGGAAACTGTAAGCTGGCAATCGCTATCCTTGTAGCATAGTACCTTTTTACTAATAAGAGCACACTGCGTATACGTATGAGCCAGATGTATAGGTGAAAATGAATAATTTTAAACGATTTTTTTTCCTGGATGAAGATTAGATCACTTTTTCGTGTCTCGTAGTGCCCACCGTTTCAGATGCAATGTGATACTTTTTACTAGATTGTATATTGCTAAAAAATCGGATTTGGCAGTCAAGGCCTTCCCTTAAATTACTGAGTAGTAATTTCATGGGAATTTATTCGGGGCATAAACCTGAGTTTGTGGTCGATAGTAACATATCTCGGTCCACCAGGGTTATTAAGAGAAACTGGAAATCGTGCTGCTTATACAGGGGATCGACATGAAAAATAATAGACAAAGTTTTGTTGGATTTGTTGGAACAATATTCCTGCCTATCTATGTGCGCTGAGATAAGCAAGAGTGGATATAGAGACTTGAGAAGACATTGGAATTGGAATACTCGCGTGAACTGCTCAAGACCATGGGCATTGAGGAAGTACAACATGTTCATAGAAAGGATATAAAAAGGACCGACAAGTAAATAATGTCTTCGGAACTAATAATGCCTCAAGATCTACTCGATGTTGTACTGTGTGTATGTGAGCGATAACAAGTATTGATTAGGATTGTTTATTCCTCAGGATTCCTGACATTCTTTACGTAAGCTTGTGTTCATCTCTGTTTCGGTACAGTTTATGGAAATGTTTTCCCATTGCCTTTTCCCATAAATTTCCTTCATGCTTCCCTAGCCGGATTTACTGAGGACTATAGTGTTGCGACTCGTCGTATGCCTTGTCGTATCCAGGGGCAACATCCGAAAGGATTTGCCACGTTGGAAAGATTATGTTTGATCAGGCTACTGTGTACTGACAGGCTGTAGGTTTTGTAGCCTTCACCGTATGGCTATGTTGCCCTGTACGATACATTCATTTGCGTTTTAGCCTGACATAGTTTGAGATGAGACGTGTGCTAGATGACATGGGCGGAATAAATTATTTCCCCTGGCTTTAAGCTGCTCGTCCCACCTCCTCTACAACTTTGATTGAATGAGTAAAGCTTGCAGAAAATAACTGGAGCAAAGTAAAAGGTGTCAGCTTGCAGGAAAGATGTGTTATTATTTCCTCTTTCTACTCGGATCTAAAGCAGGCACATGCTCTTTCCGAACCCTCCTCTTGTCAGGCACTCAAATTGACTGAATAGCCATTTTAATGTGGTAACTGTCGTGTGAGTGATGAGGACGAATTCAATTTATTTACTCGAGCGCAATAATTATTTTATGGTAGAATTTAACCACAACAGAGAAAGATATAGTGAACCAATGTGATTTCACTCGCTTGCATTTCCAATCTAATTACTCTCTGTCTACTCGCTAAATTTCTTTATTTAGACAGGAATTCTACATCAGAGCGGTTAATTTGAGGTTTTTTAATTGGATCTCTCACACTCATACACGCTCACATGAAACCAACAGCGGAATCCGAGCTTTCTTGTAGTTGCACAACACACTATAGGAGTGGTTACAGGCAATTTTCCCGTCTAAAAACCCGTGGAAAAACGCGTTACTACAGTCTCACATTCTTCCTACTATTGCAGGTACACAAATCTGGTGGAATGAAAGTGAGTTCATAAATATTACTTAATGTTATTTGTTACATTGTCAGGTAGGCGGTTATTTAGTACTAGTTTTTTTAAACAAGAACCGATTCCTTCGGCCTTGAGAATTCGCAAGAGGTACCCTCCATGTCCATTGTACCTGCGAATACTTAGTTTGAAGACGGGCTTAAGGAGGATTGGATTTTCGCCGTAAAAGACACGTTAAGAGGAGCAATATACGCACAACTTCGAATCTGGTCCAAATCTACGTTTCGTACTATTGCACTTAGTGCTCTCTCTCTCTCACTCTGTCTTTCTTTTGCAAGTTCTCAAGAGAAAATGTGAACCGTCCTTCTTATGAGCACGCAAAAGACTTATTGATTGTCGGTCGGAACAAAACAGTAGAATAGTGTGTCCAGGATAGAATAGTGAACTAAACAGAAGAAAATATATACAGCAGGAAAAACTCGAATCCTTTAGATTTGATGGCTGAATTTATAAGGCAACAAAGCAATTGGAGAGGCATAAAGTAGAAAATTGGTAAAAAGCCGGCCCAACCCCCTTGTTTTCGGTTTCAGCTATAAAACGGTATTCTTTCACATGAACGGGCCAAATATCTATGCACATACACGCAATAGCCCATCATGTATACGACTGAGCAGATGAGAATTTAAAGACTTTGGAAATTGGTAATTGAATTTCTCTTGTGGGTAAGTTTGTACAGAAGGAGAGAGCGCGGCTGGGGAATTCTTACGCTTAATCGGAGAGATGGAAAAATAGTCAAATGTTATTTACCTCTTCTCTCATCTATTTGTTTGCCAAAAGATTAAACTTTTCATCGAATGATATTAATCCGGGCCAGGAGTGTTTGTCTGAACGCAGAGGGATGGAGTGAGGAGAGAGAGAGAAAAAGTACAAGATTTCATACTCTAGTCAGCTTCCTATTTCCCCTTTGTGTATGTATACTGTTTCACAGGCCATCTTAGACCTGGCTCCTCTCATACATGAGACTCAAATTAAAACCTACAAGTGTTCCACTCATGTATGCACACAATTTCACATGCTTCCACACAGTTTCTTGCCACAACTTTTGGCTGCCAGTCATGGACAAAGAACGCAAACTGCTCTCCCTTCTGCTCACATATCAGTGAAAAGAAACCTTCCTTTCCATAGGAATTACATGTACACGTACATATAAGCAGGCACACAGAGGGTCCTTTCATATCCATGCGCCACAAGTGCACTTACTTATATGGATATTTTATGAAGTCTTGTAAACAGAGGGTAACATTACTTCCCCTTTTCCAACACTTTGTAACCTAAATGCAGGGTTTGATTCCATACATTCTACAGATCAAACTTTGCTTACTAGTTTAGCTCTTTATGGACTTAAAATATCCCGCAAAATTTTAACGGTCTGAAGGCAATTTTATTGCTAAATTTCTAGAATCAAACAGATTTGAATAGGAGATGAAAATTGTAAGCGTGTACAAAAGAGAATCCTGGGCAGGAGAAAGAGGGGTGTAGATCTCTTGATGTAATAGTACGCCAGAAGTGGAATTATATCCATGGATGCAAAGTTGCACCCTCGCCATATCCTTCCCGATCCGATTATTCACACAGGGTTAATGGTAGTAGTGCATTCCATTGAATCATACGCAGTAGATGGAGAATAGGGTGATTCCTGGATCTCATCGTATATTCTCCACTACACTACTCTACTTGCCTAATGTCATGTATGACTCGTTGTCCGGAAAATTTCCCCTTCAAACACATTTGAGTCCATATGTTGTCGCGTATGCATATCGGAGGATTTGTGGCGTGGAAGCAACCAGTGAGAATCTACACCACTCTACACACACACACACACACACTTGCATTGTTACGCAGTACTCATTTCTCCTTTATTACATTTTTCATGGCTCTGCATACTTATCATAGAACCATTTTTTCCCTTCGCGATCTATCTCTTTACGTGTAGCATGAGGAAATTAACCCAGTGGGTAGACATCCAAAGGGTATACGTTTCTCATCCAGTGGTACCGTAAAATTTTATGTCCATCTCTGGTACATATTTCTGTATGTGAGTACCAAGCATTCCGTTTCCATTGAAGTAATGCATAAAATAATACTTCCCTGCAAAAGCAATATTCTGGTTTAATATGAACAAACCAAATCGTTACTCATTGAAATGACACGCTCTTTTGTCGCATTACTCATTAAGTCTCTCCCTTATGCTATAGACCCTTGAAACTGTCACGAGGCATCTGTGCGTGGTGAATGTAGTGTGGCTTTTCAGTTGAGTGCACGACTATAGTGCCAATTCATACCACACCTTCTTCTGTCATTCCAGAACATTATGACTATGCTCCTTGGTCTTTGATTGATGTGACAGTGTTTATTTTCCGGAACTAACTTCTCCATATACCAAGATAGAAACATATGCATAAGCCTACTTCTCTTTGTAATTACAAGTAAATGGATTCATTTGACGGTCTGTGTTTACAGGATAGAAGAAATAACGTCGAATCAATAAATGCACCAAGATTTGGCAAAGATAAATTCTTCATATGATTAACATAAGGAGGCCGAATACGTTGGCCAACGAAATAATTTTTATTGCTAATCAATACCCATATAGAAAACATTGAGGCTCATGGAAGTTGTAAATTCACAGACAAAATCATAGCAACTCCTTATTAGACCGTGAAGATGACACAAGAGAGAGAAAGCGAAGAAATTGGAGTGAAAATGAGGGACTTTGATGTTGATATGAAAATTTATCAGACGTCTTTGATGTTCAGTGTGAGGAAGAGAGGGAAAGAGAAAAACGGGTGGAATCAATGCCTTAGAGAAGAAGTGGAAGATTTACTCGAGTATTGTCAAAGTTCTATAAGCAAAGTAGGCACAATTGAGACAAGTCTTCTCTTCACAAGGGGCCTGGTATGGCACAGAGAAATAGTTTGTGGAACGGAGAAAAAAGGAAACCGCATTAAACAAGGTCACACAAAGAGACGATGGGGATAAAGTCCTCGTGGATGCCTCTGTGCATGCACCTGTCTCACTACCCTCATCTTTTTATGCGTACCTCCTCATTGTGAATAAACCACGTTTGCATCTCACTTTCTTGGATATTCGTAGCAAGTCTTGGTGTGTAGTATCAGACCAGGAATCTTTCACAGACCTTCTTATACATCTTCCGTCGAACGAATTTGCGATCTTTTTAATGCCCTAATTATACTTTCAGTTGTCTTGATTATCTTGATCATGAATTGATTTTGGCTTGATGATATTGAAATTGCCATGGCGCAGGCCATAATTGTTGAAAGTTTAAATAAAAAAGCGCTTTAGCGCGAGGATCATGACGTGAAGAACGCTAAAATTGAAAGTATAATTAGAGCATCATGAGAACGTAGGGGTTTTGATGTTTTGAAGGTTGACGAAAGTGTACGCAGATATAAGTGCTTCGAACTGATGACAGGCGGGTGTACATTGTAATAGCCATAGGATCAGGAAAATGCGCCGACGTTTTCTAGAATATTAGTTGAAATATAGAGAAATTCCTCCATTTACTCGGTTTAGCTGGAACAACCTCTTCTCTTCCCTTTGATCTGGGAAGATGAGCCGAAGATAAAAGGTTAGCAAGGGTCCTCTTCCTCTGACGTAAAACTTGCTAATATTACTCCGAACTTACCATCTCGTCTTGATGCGTGCGTTAGAAAATGATGATGATACTTTCATCATTGAACATCGCGACGAAAATCATCTTATCTCACCTGTCATCCCAATGTGCGATTTAATTATTATATTAAAATTCCTGTAGATATAGTGTATCTTGATCATTTCATCTTCAGCTCTATTTCGAAGTCGGCACAATGTTTACATGTTAAGGTAAGCAGGCGAGTTAACGTATACCTGAGCTTACATATACACACATAAGCTTAGATTACGGAAGCTAGTTTCGACTTTCACTGTCCTTCATCCATCACTGGTACGGAGCATTGATGGATTACTTTAACTGATTTCCAAGGTTAGCGAATTTTATATACATACTTCCAGGTGAGTCAACTAAGGATTACACGTGTAGGCACAACATTGCCGTTTCGTCGTCATCTTGTACGCCGAAAATCTACTAACAATCTGTGAAAATACCTCAGAATGAGATAGCAACGGAAGAGCTCCCACTGTGAAACCTGAGAGAGGATAAAGACACGCTCATTATTCTTGTTTTAATCCGTCATGTGCAAATCCCCATTTGACGTCAAACAAAGGAGAGAGCGTTAATCATGAATAAAATTTTGCAGCTGCCGAAGGGAAAAACTGATGGGATTTGCAACGGAAAAAAGTAGTCGCGCAACTGACATTCACTCGCCTGAGTGAGCTTGGTGTAAAAATTATACAGGCAAAAGCTCTTCATTCACCAGTCTTAGAAATCAGTTTGTTCAGTCTCAGTGGTAACTTTCTGCTATAAGTTGGATAGAAATCATGGCTTGTTGGAGAGAAAAGGAGATAGGTTGGTGGATGCATGTTAATCCGGGGAAATCACCTTGAAAGAAAATAATAACTTTAAAAGCTGGCACTACCAAGAGGTTGAGCTGTCAAATTACAACTGCTCTTAGCGTCAGCGTCTCGTTCCTTTTTTATTCCCTCAACTTTCCCTCCGTCTTCCACTTCGTTTGAAGTGGTGGCGAATGAAGCTTGGCTCCTTTCTTTATGTTCCGTGCAAACATCCTTTCCTGAAGACATTTCATAATCAAAATAATGGACAACGATGGAAAGCTGATACGATATGTCGAGCAGTCTAATGATTGTAGAAAGAACCATGAACTCAGTAGTAAATCTCAATGGTTTGGTGTGGTTCTAAGTTAAAGTTTTTAATCTAATACATAAATATTTTCTATGCTGCCCAACCTACATCTAGGTTGACGACTCGTGTGGATAGAAAAGCGTTAGCATATGTATATCTGTGCTCATAATATTAGAGTGTGTAATGCGGAGACGATCATGTTATCACTGCACGGACCCCTCGTAGTTCCGTTGCGTGTGTGTTTTCATACTGAGAATAGCGTTCATATAAATACATAGAAGTTGTGCACGATTCTCTTCTCTTGTTTCCTTTGATTTCCTTGGTCTTTATTAGACTCTTGTCTCTTTACTAGTTCACCCACACGCTCCTACTATTACATAGTAAATTTATTGTTTCCCATATTGGATTCACTCATTGTCTTGCGGTAGACAAGAAAGAAGCTGGAGGTAAATTTTCTCCGCTTAATGTTTCTCTCCCTGCAGTTCTTTTGTCACTGTTTCTTTTCTCTAACGTGTGCACCCACCTTATGTCTCACCTGCCTCCGCCTCCTCCTCATAATATTTAAGCTATCCTCTTCTCACATACGGACATGTTATCAATGACAGCTAGAAGCTTTATACCGTCCTAAATATATAGCCCCTAAAAACTTTTTTCTTATGTCGTAAGCACCTATTCCGAGAGAGAAAACTTGAGCAAAAGAGAGAGTTCTTCCCTCGTAATGCACATTAGAATGCGTATTACGTGAATGTGTGTATATGGGTGGGTTTTTGTTTGCTTTTTTGTCCCCTGAAAATAACTGAGGCCTTTGTGTTCCGCTGTATTAACTTCCTTTGCCATTTTCCTTGCTATTTGACTAAGCCGTTCAGCTCCAATTACCGCCCCCTATTTCCTCCGTGTGTGTCACAAATTTAGTGCATGTGAGACGCCCAAAACATTTCCTCCCTCATAATGCACTCAAAAAACAGCCATTACGTGAAAATGAAATAACAAAATATAATTTTATCCTCCATTACCGATTACTCTGAAGCAGGCTGCCCTTTGTGTAAGCCAAATATCCTGTTTGCACATTGCAAATTTGGAGTGACAGGAGGTTATTACTGTCAACACAGTTGCTCTCGGGGTCTATAATGGCATCTCAGATTACGTTTTGGGCTACAAAATGACTGCCATTTGGAGCATATAACTCGATTACTTGTAACTAGTCTGTCTAACTCTCAGCTGTGTTTGTGTGCACAATATGACGCAATTGCTTGTCATCAGTGTGTGTGGTCAAAGTATAATTGAACTCATTAGTGACCCTATGTCCATCGTGGTATTACTTGTGGCCACAACAAACTCCGGACATGCACCCACATATGTCATTTCTTATGTCGTGCTTAATAGCCAGTAGCCGTGTAAACTGGTTATAATTTCTTGTCACAGGTAGTATCCATGCCACGTAGACACTTTGCATGATCCTGATCCCCTCGGCATGACTAACGGCTGGTGTGTGGGGGGCCTTATTATAAATTCCTTGGAGACATGGAAGCACCTTTCTGTAAGCCTTTCTGTAAGCGTACTTCAGGCTGGCCCTAATTATACTTTCAATTTTAGCGCTTTCCATGGCATGATCCTGGCGCGAAAGCGTTGTTTTTAATTTTAACTTTCATTACTTGTGCGCCATCACAATTTCAATAACATTCATAACAAAATCAATTCATGATCAAGATAATCAAGAAAATTGAAAGTATTATTAGGGTAGAACACAGCACACACGTGGCATGTTTCTTTACGGGTTGTATAGGAGTAAAATATTCACCTTGCCTATGCTAGCCTTTTCTTGACCATAAAGCGCTACATATGTTTCTACTGTAGACAAGGGATTAGTTTGCAATAGAATAATACTCAATACTCAGGCACATAGAGGGTGGCCTAGCATAATTATACACTTTCAGTCGTAAACAATGCCCGAAGTTCTGGGGTTGCAGCAATTTTGAATACCAATTCTGAAAGTAGAACGTTGTGATATTTTTTGACCTAGCATACGACGAAATCGCTCTATAATTCGCTCAGAAATTCGACCTTGAAGAAACAATTTCGTATTTAACATTTATACAAAGGGTTTTTCAGTGAACTCTTCAAACTTAGGACGCCTACGTTGGAATTTGTGATGGCAACTTATTTGACAATATTTGTGATATGGTCAACAACTTAATTATTATTAGTTCTGTTAGTATAACGGATGTCCAGTGAAAGCGATTAGTTGGGCCTTTGAACCTTCTCGAGGCACTGCTCTAAATCGCTCAGTAATGATCCCTTGCTCTTTGATATTTATTACAGCCTATATGCTCGACAATAATGATCGTGGACGAGTCATCCGTAGGCTATCATTAGAAAGCTGATACTTTAGACAATGTGTCTGCATTTAAAACGTAACCTTCAGAGGTAATCCGATGGGGAGCAGGATAGCCGCGGCGTGGTGTTCGTTGTTGGTGGATGTGTCAAATAATGGTGGTGTTTGGGGGTTGTATTTTTGAGTACATAGCTATTCATTTTCAAATACAAACAAAAAATACACAGATAGATAACTACATTTTTAACTGAATTTAATTTGAATTTTCCTGAATTAATTTGAATTTTCTGTAATGGCAACCCCCCTCGTGACACCCCTCGGCACCCCCTCATACAAAATGTCCACCTCCAGAGAAATAGCAACTACCCAGTCCGCCTCCCAGAGAATATTTTCAACTCACACAGTTCGAGTCCACTGGATCGAATATTGATGATCCTGACCATTACTCTACAACTCTCACTTGGAATATTAAGCTTCCATTCTCATGTATAACCTCCACTGAGTTAATCAACTAACGTTTGCCGTAGCTATGATGATGACGTAGACAGCCTTATGCACATGCCTAAAGAGGAGTCATTATATCTAGACCTAACTATAGCTAGGTCCAGATATAATTAGCCCATAATGAGTGACACCTACCTTCACTATAACACCTGCAGACTTCAAAGTAGTGAAAGGTGCATTTCTAAATTCTCCCCTAGCGATTGATGTTGGCCAAATCGCGGGTGAACACTCCTGAAGATCCCTAGGCCGTCGGAAAGGACACCTCCAAATCACAGAGGACGTATTGAATAGTCGCGTATATTACAATATACTGCGACTAAAAACCACCCTAGATTTTTCAAAAACTCAACTGAGAGTGCAAAAAAGCAAGGCGCTAGTTTCAAAATTAGTATTAAAAATTCCTATAGCCCTAGAAATTCGGAAGTTATTAATTATTGACAGTGTCAACCTTAACCTGGGCCACCCTGTTCATGAACACATGACGTACAGAGCGATACAGCGGCAGTAAATAGGGTGTAAATACAGGATATAATACACGCTCCTCTTTACTTTTTTGGGTGGTGTGTGTACAGGAGCGAACATGTGTCCATGTCAAGCACCATTATTGTTGAGCAAATTGAATTAATTCTCCTCCCTTGGTTTTGTCTTGTAAATTATCAAGATGACTCGAAATTTTCGCCTCTCGTTGTATACACCAGAGACACTCTGTGTCCCTTGTGAACCCCTTTAATTTAGAAAATTGACTTTGACAGAACTTACTACAGAAGTGACACTACACCATGACGTACCAATGGTACTTGATTCTGAATGTGAAAGAACAAGGTCATTGAAAACCTTTGTCTAGGGTCGAACAAAAAATTAGTTTATTTTGGCGAAAGGTGCAGAGAGTTTTATGCAAACAATGGGAAGTACTCTTGGATCTGATGAGTTAGTGTAACACTCTCTTAGCTACGACGAATGAAAATACAGGAGTATGTATGAAATGCGTGCCAAGAGTACAGAATGGTGACGTAAAATTAGTTGCAAAATCCAAAGGAGAAAATTAAATTGGCAAAATATGCATAGATTTGCTGCGAGTGAGACTATCGAAACACGAGGCGTAGTTCCTACTTCCTTGCGAGGTTACAACCATGCTCATCTCCCTAGTATTTGACCCAAACTGATGATGAAAGGAATACAACACTAAGCTGACAGTATTGCAGAGGACCAAGCGTGTGTACGCGCGTGAGGGTGTCCTAGCATGTGGGGTACCACTGTTGCGATCTGATGAATTCTTACATGTGCGCAGTGTTTCGGATGCTTGACTATTTAAACAAGCTGTGCCATTGGTAGTATTGTTATTCCATAGTATAAGCGTTGGGATGCAAGGAGGAAATATGCAGAAAGCATTTGAGATCAGGAAGCTGTAATAATAATGCAGCAGGCCGTTCTCCTTACCGCGCGACACACACATACACGATCATTCACCCCTCATCATTTTCTCTCTGTCCTCCACGGATTGATCGCCTGGATACCTCCAGATGAAATGAATGTGCCCATTATAATGGATCTCAGCGCCTGTTTTCATTGTCAGCGAATATGGATGACTCATCATGAAAATGAGATTGGAAAGATGTTCCCGAGAGTTGCCTTGATGTTGTTGCTTTTCTGGCCGTGCGCTTGCCTTCACCATCATTTATTAGCTCTTATGCACACACACAGAACCTTCTACACACAAAGATATTTCCTCTCAATAATTTTTTCATCTACCCACACAAACCTCTGTGTAGTACTTCATTCGGCACACTCCAGTACTCAACCCCTCGCACTTAACCTTAATGGTCCTACCTTTCACTCCTTAATGGTTTGCACTGGCCCTCGCTTTACAGTGTACCGTCGCTGTTGTTCTTGTCACGATGAATTTTTTTTTTATCTTTTATCTTCGATGAATGCGGCAGAGAATATTGGATTCACGGACTAATTTTGATTCAAAGTGATTAAAGAGTAGAAGAAATGGGAAGCGAGGGGGTTTTCGTATTTTCCAGTTAAGTCATTCACTTTCGGACGTGCCAAGGTAGCCCAATGAGCTTCACACTGCTGTTCCAGCTTAACTAGATGAAAATCATTTGACTCCCATTTTGACCCTCGACAATGTAAGTACGCATTCCCCCCACACTCCTTGTTGCTCCTCTCCGTTTTTCTGTATCCCTGGAGCAGTGTGCCAAAGAAGCCAATTCGAGCGGCTTACAGCAGTGACGAGTACAGTAGGAGATTCCATAAATTGAGCACAAGAGAGGTTACAAGTGCCATCAACATGGTAATTCGCATCGTACCCTCCTCCTCGTCTCCTCCTGAGTCAGTGCAATCGGTAGAAGGGAGATGGACGTACGCAACGGCACCTCCTAAGCTACACACTGCATCCTCTCCTGATCCCTTCTGTCATGTCCCAATGGAATTCTATTACCAAGAGGATGACAAAGCTTACATAATGAGTTTGAGTCAACGCTCAAGTTGACTTACAATTCAAAGGGGAAGAGGAAGCTCTTGAAAGTTGGAATTAGGATAGTAAAGGAACTTTATTCCTGAATCCTGATATTAAAGAGTTCAAGCAAGGCTGTGCGTAACTCGTTCATGATATCACAAAATTACACATGACATAAGTAATGCAAATATTTTATCCACAACTACACACCAACGACTTCGACTTCTAATTTCTTTTCCTTCCTTACGGCACTAGAATTTATTATTTGAACAAGCTTGCCGAGTTTTTGCTTTCAAAGGGTCTTTTCTGGAAGGAAAGTACACACGGACGGTGAAAAGCTCTTTCCTAACATTTCACACTTCCAATCAGTGTTCTGCCCCCAATAGACCCACGGTATCAACCTTTTCTTTGGAGAACTACTTCAGTGCTTCTGACCTTTGCTGTTTTCTTATATGCTACCAAATTATAACAGAAAACCATTACGGCAGCCGGCGGCCTTCTACGGTAACATATCTGACATTGCTGTCCACTACGATGTGATTTTCAGGCACGGAAAACAGTTTGGATTACACACATCAAGTTCTGAAGGTACCTCGGAAGAAGTGCTTTATAGTAGGCAATTTGCGGTGCAAACATAAAACATGTAGAGCGTAAAATGTGTGTAAATTATATGTTGGCCACCCACTTTTACATAAAAACAAATTTCACATTGTCAAGACTGATTGTACGCGCATATATTTTTATGTTCACCATGAGATCTACCCGTGACTAGACGTAGGTCAATGTCAAAAAGAAAGTACTGAATTTTGCGCTTACCAAATTTTTTTCACAATGCATCAAACTTAAAATTCTTAAAACATTTTTATGTTACAAGTTCTACGTGTTCCTTAGTTACGCTTTGGTTTAGCAAATTGCCTAATACTTTCCTACTATGCATCTTAGGTGCGTAATAAACTTCAGAGCGCGTGCTCGGGTATCTCACACTATTGTCGTACTGATCACTTGATTAGGAGGGATGTACTGGAGCGAAGTGTAATAGCCTGTTATTCCTGTATTGTCACATGCCCTGGGCACGCATTCCCCTGCTTTGACACACCGCTTTGTAAACTCATTCAACGTGAAGGGGTAGAGAGAAAGCTGGTACTTTGCGAGTGTCTGTGTTTTTGTGTAGTACGAAATGTTCACATTACAGTGAGTCGGAGCATGACGGAGAAGAGAGAGGAAAAATGACGAATTAACAGCTTCATCCATTCATGAGATATGGTAATTTTTAAAAGAGACGAGATTCCGAAAGCGATCCCTTAAGGGAGTTCTTCAATCTCTCGCTGAATATAAATGAAAAAGAAAAGGCATAATGCTAGAGGCAATAGGGGGAGCAGGGTACAGACGTAAGGTCCTCATGTCCATACTGGCAAATGATTACTGTGAAAGGAGCAATTTTTTCCTCTCATCTTCAATTTTCTGAGTAGCTGGAGACAGTAACATCACCCTCCCAAAGTTCTTGCATTGTATTGCACAACCAACAGTGCTTACATGAGCTCGTTGCAAGCCAAAACGCATGCAAAAACCACCCTGCCACATGCTACACATGTGCAACGCTAGGAAAGTGCGCTGTTCACTTGTTTTAATGCCCGCTGTCATGCATTAGAATGTCTGCCCATATATTGCATTCATTAGCAATGGGGTCTTGCGGATGCACACAGAGGATGGAGAGGAGCAGATGCAGATTATTTTATTAACCAGAGATACGCCTTTAGTCCTCACTCGTGCTGGTGCAGAGAGAAAGGGAGGGTGCTGGTATAGCTGAATATTTTGAGTGCAATGAAGTGATGAGGTGTTTTCCTACTACCCGCTACTATAAAATCATTCCCGTGGCTCGCTCAAGTTGTGCAACATTCTCACGCATAAAGCAGTGAGGCAATTCGTACATTTATCATCACATTATTTCAGAAACGATTAGAACGGTTCACTTCACGAGTCAGTGATTGATGAGGTATGATTCACGACTTATCTCCCTCATGGAATCTCACTACTGCATATCAATGTGACGGGGAACGTTCCTCATTCCATCTTCCCCCGTCTTTCAAAAAGAAAACTTACTCACAGATGTGTCCTTAATTTTATTGAAAGTGTTGGAATCGAACGGTTTTTAAGTCGAATTTGGAACAGAGCAAGTGCCTGTTCTCCAGAGACATTGCGTCTTTTTGGGCAACTTTAGAATGGCTGCAATAAAACAGGATAGTTTAAATCCAACAGTATTCATCACATCAATCCCAGAGGACAAGAGAAGGAGAGAGAAAGAAAAGACGGGAGAGAAATGATTGGCTTTCCTTCAGTAGAAAACAAAATGACTAGAAGCAGCAGTATCACCCTTCCGATACAGGGGTGGAAAGAGAGACACACAAGTTTAACGCACGACATAGGATTATGAGGTCCGTGTGTGGTAATGATGAGAACCATAGTGAAGATGATGATGATCATCATAGTCGTAGAGGGAAGATGAATGTGGGTGTGGAGAAAAGAGTGAGAGAGAGAGAGAACTATAGTACAATATATAGGATAATCATGACTAGATGGATAACGAGACGGCTGGCTGTGAGTTCTGTCCTGTCTTCCTAGGCAAGGGCAAGGCAATATATAAAAGTGACTCATTCAACAGATTATTGCCTCAGTTAGATTCCCGATCCTAGATAATCTACAGGGAATTTTCCCGCTCACTCAAGCCCGACGATGATGGAGCTTATTGCTCGGTTCCAGTGGAGCAACGCCAGCATCCGATTAATCCCTCACATTGCTCCGCAGCTTCCAATTCCAAGGTTGATAATTTATACTGTGCATGAATAACACCACATGCACCCATACTCTCATCATCCTTATTGCATGTCCCATCCTTCTCCTATGTGAGTAGTGCAAGGGAAAAAAGTACGACAACAGGACAAGTTGAACCCCAACGTATTTATAATGCCGCCAGATGAAATTATGCAGGACAGCAGCGAGGGGACCGTCATAAAAATAAATTGTTTCCCGGCACCCTCGTCGCCAAGTACTATATATATGCCATTTTTGTACTTTCCAATGTCAGTGTACCATCGTTTTAATATTTGACCACGCACAAGCCTGTCTCAGTGTCCTCGGATGCAAAACTTTTGCAAATTATTTTTGTCGGTCCCTCCATTAACTAATCAATGTCATAATTTTCAAAAACCCTTATGTGCTTTTGCGGTTGGCTCAACATGACGAATATGACTTCATGAAAAATTTCACCATTTCATACTCATGTCAAAGATTTAACGCTTCGGACGCCTCATGGGATTAGTATGTCAACTTTGTTGAAGCACGCATTCTTTGAAAAACTCTTCGTAGTCTCCTTTCAGTGGTAATCTTGTAAGCAAGTTAATTTTTAAGGACCCTTTTCAAAATCATGTACGGACACTGATACAGTCATCGTTGTTCTGATTCATCGTAAATGTTGAAAAGTTTGCTTCCGCTACTAGGCCAAGCACGAGTGTTCCCTGCTGTCGCATTACATCTAGCGGTGAGTTGCGAAAGTACAAAGCAACGTCCGAAATATTCACCTTCAAGTTACCCGCTTTTTTACTCTAACAGGGATCTGGATATGCTCGTAAGATGGCCGGAACTGGTGAGTGAGCGGATCCGCAACTGACGAGTGAAAGCACTGACTTAGAGAGTTTTTTCGGAATGGTATAAGTGGCATCAACGTTTCTGAAGCTGAATGCTGTATTCATAATTTTCAAATAATGAAAATTGAATCGCATGTATTACCATTACAGTGTAACTCCAAAATATGGTACATGAAAATTAGTCCGAAGTGATGTCTTGCGTAGCCGTACCCACAGGCATGTCGCAAGATTGATCACGATACTGCCTCAGTTTGACATAAAATATGATTTGAAGGCTATGTTCAATTTACATTGAGCATTGGAGTGGAAATTGAGACTGCCGTAGCTACAATGCAATGTAAAGACGCACTCAAAAGTACGGACTGCGGACATCCGAGTCCGGTCCGTCTGCTCATATCTGCAGTGAAAATGTTTGTTCTTCTTACCAGTAAATACACAGTCTCCTCCAGCCGCAGCATCTTCATCCACGCACTGGGGTAGCCTGTGTATACACGTCGGCAACAGAATCGCACTGACGGGATGGGCACATTATGATCATCATCATGTGAATGTTACTTCCTTATAGATAGAGAAAATAAGGAAATGTACGAAACGTACACACGCATTCGCTCCATATGTAAGCTCATCTTCAAGTATGTAGAGCGGTTTCACATATTGAGTTCCTATATGCGCTGATACTTAAGAATTCAAGGAGCTTGGGATGGCTCAAGTTTAAATATATGACGTATGATGGGATGTGTAATAAGAATTCCGGCTGCGAGGCAACGAGCATGTACGCGATATATTTCTGCAAAAGGAACAAGAACCGGACGTTGTTGTAAGCAGCGGGCAGGAGGAGGGGCGGATAGGAGAGAGAAATAAGATAGAGAGAGGGGCAGGTTGGTTGTACAAATCAGTTTGAGTCCTCTTTCTTATGCATAGTATGTGTGCCAAGGGAAATTTTTGGCAAGCTTCAGTGTTTTGTTATAGAAAATTCATTGCTCGTCATCCTCCTCAAGTCCGTTAGAAAAGAGCTGGAGGGAGAGGAATAAAAGAATACAAGAAAAGTAAGTGAGAGATACGGATCCTACAAGTAGAAGTGGACCATTTGAAAGAACTGGTAAAGCAGTTATAGTAGGCATGTATTTGCATGTAAATTGATGGGGAATGGCTCCATCATCGGTACACATTATTGATGCTATGATCATTGGAATAACTTGACGCATTCCAATTATTTCGATGGTTTCTTCTGTACGTCTATATCCATGAGCCTTTATACGAGAGAGATTACGGGTCTTGGACACTATAGTTCTGATACGTAAGTCGTGTCGTCGTCTGCACTGCAATTTTAAAACCTAGTAAGCTAGCATGAGGTAGAGCAGCAGCGGTAAGATTCACAAGGGAGACGTTAGAATTCAAGGATCTTAAGCTCGGATGCAGCTAGTACTATCAAGTTCTCATAGTAAGCACCACTGGTGGGTATATACCAAGCTGGCAAGTTATCTAAGAAAAAAAAGGTCAGCATGAAGCCATTTTACTCAGACATGAGAATAATGCAATTCCATTCAGTGCATTATTTGATGTTCACGATTGCCTGACCATCTCTTAGGAAAAATTCATCCTTACGTGATGCACAGGAAAGACAATGTGCTACTTAGGCCTTCATACGTACTCCCGCCCATGAAAACCTGTCACAATTAACGTTATTCCATAGCCTCATACCACTCTGGAAAGTCCCAAATTTTCATTTATATCATACTCCTCCAGTAATACGTGTAAGTAGCATGATGCTCTCTGCAGTGTACTTGTTAAATTGCCGAAGGAGCTCATCATAACTTTCACGGCAGTTTTTCCACGGCCAGTACATGTTTGTCGCATCCTTTCAGTTGACGCATATCCTCCTAATGGTTCGCACAATCATTTTTCACTCGAAGCTCTGTTCCCAGGGTCGGCCCCCGCCTTCTCTTTCAGCCACACTCCTCTCGTTATAGCTCTAAAACGCACACATAAATGTGTATATGTGTGACCGACCCTCCCGCCGTATAAGGAATCTGGCTTGCACCCAAATGCATTTTACATTTTCCTTCTTCCCTTTCTCTGATTTCCTCGTCGGAAAAACCCTTTAAGACTTCCTCTTTTCAGCGAGGCCATTTGGATTTGTTGAGTGATTTGCTTTTGGCAATATCAAAATAATATAGCGACACTAGTACCGTGCTTACACAAACTGCTCTCTGCCATCTCCACTTAAGTTAACACACTTGAGTTTTATGTTCCACCACTTGTAATATGGGCGCAATATTGAAATTTACCTGGTTTTCCGTTTCCTTTTCATTTCCACTACACACCTGGCACTTTACTTTAACCATATCTCATATCAGCCATACTTGGACAAAGAACATATGGAGACGCAAACACTATTTGGTTTTCACTTGTCTGCACACATGTTTGCCCTGAGTATACCGCATTATTGTCGTGACTTCCGTGGGCGTCTGCCTCTAGAAATAATGCTCAAGAGTTTTTTGTTTTACTCGAGTTTCCATGCAAAAATCACAGTTTGCACTCAACCGCGGGCTTTTCAGCGTTTTAGGCAGACAGTAGAGGAAGATGAGTGATGAAAAGCCATGACAGTTTCCAGTGAAAACAGCAGACTGTTGTCGGGAGAAAGTTTCGTCGCAAATGTTCGCACGTTGGAGGCTATAAGCAGCAAGACCATGGCGCATATGTCCGGACCAATTTTAGTCTACTATTCGATCACAGTAAGCTACCCGTACACTTGAGATGCCCTCCGCCCTCAACACAGGTTCTCGTTCATTTCAGATATTCATTCAAGTATGAGAAATACTTTTTGGTCCTTACGCATCATGCGTCCCTGTGAATGTTATTCATGGAGACATGTTCTAGTGCATTTTTGTTGGCACCGGAAGCAGTAGTGAGGACATCAGAGAATAAAGTGGGCCGGAAGCTCTCTTGAGGGTGTAGGAAATAATGTTTTGAGAAAAAATTCATATTCCCTTCGGTTAAGAAAGCCAATTGAAAGAACGGGAGTCGGGAGTGGGAGATAGAAACGAATAAGATTACACACCAATGTTTTACAGTTAAAGAAAGAAAGAAATTTATATAAGACGAAGGGGAGAGGGAAAAAGACAGAACTTTCGGCAGAGAATAAAATGTCACTTGGCTACAACGAGCGGACGACGGGAAGAGAAAAAGTGGAGACTCTTTTTAAATTCATAAGATTATAGAGTGCATGTATACATAGACCCATTGCCAAAGAAAGTAAATTTGCATTTGTGCAAGACTTACGACAAGGAATATGGATGACAGTGAAAGGTAAAACTGCAGGAAGAAATCATGTCTGTGTGTGTACTGAAATGGGTATGCAGAGCTAAGCACGTGCAGTAATAGTTCCCAATGGCGTTTTTCGTTTCTTACCAGTTGACAAGCATGGTTTCTTTGAGTACTCTCATTCTTTTGCGTACACGTTGCTACCACGACCTCCTTTTCCTCCGCCTTTCTCTCCTTTTCACTCTTTCCGGATCTTAAAAAACTGGAATATGAGGAAGCAGACACGGCAAGGGAATGCGAAAGATGAGTTTTGGCACTCTTTTCAATACACAGAGCCAGCATATCTATTTATGAACAGCTTTCAAATGTTCCTCTTCTCAAGAACATACACACAGCCTGATTCTTTGCGATAAGAAATTATCATTCCTCGTACTTAGAGAATTTTCGATGTGCTTTTAAGTGGTACTTAAATTGTCTCTTAGCTTGAATCCCACAAGGCTTGAACGAAAACACAAAGTGAAGGAATGGATGCTATTTTTCCCCCCTTGAAACTATCAGATTCCATGAATATGAAAAAGTTATCCGTGAGATTCCCCACGTGAAACTGGATGGAGACAAGGGCATAAATAAATTATGTCCACAATTGCTATCTCCACAGCAACTTCCCTCATGTTCTTGCATAAATAATGCCAAGTGAATGGGCAACGGAAAGGGAGTGGACTTGCATTACGTGAAAACCGCGGAACATCTAAAAAGCAATGACCAGATCTTCACGTTATCTCCTGATTCTACACGTGATCCTCTCAAGCTCCTTCAGGGAATCTCAGCTGCCTGCATTAAGTTTATTTGCCACAAATGAATGGGATTGCTTGCGAGTTCATCAAAAATGAAAGCTACCTATGCATGTGTCTTCGGCACGTACTCGACTGTCTAACTTTATGGCATGACCATCAAAATAGTTGCAATCACCAGAGAAGATTGCAACAAGCCTGAAAACTTGTTGAGGAGATAGAAACAGCCGATGACCTACACGAAAGCGCCTATACAAGCTCACAATCTCTTCATGAAATAAGGCTCAAGATGCCCGACTAAGAAGTGGCCTAAAGGATTCAGAATTCACGAGGAAGCTTGGCCCGTTTTATCGTCGCTAGTGGATTTTCATTACAGCTCTGTAATTAATACATTAAAAGCCGTAAAGAATTTGCATAAACCCACATATTCAACTCCTACTACACACCTCTCCCACTCTCTCTCTCCCTCTCCAACTGAAAATTCCGCAGTTAGGTTTAAAATTAAACTAAGACAGAGATATCATGAAGAATATAAGGAAAGAGAAGTTACTACTACTTGTTATGCTGCTCCTGTATAATTTGAAACACTCGTTGATGGCGCATTCGTAATCTTTATTGCTAGCTTTACTCTCTCCCCTCCTTGTCCCATAAAGACTCAAGATTGAGCATGATATGCCAGGGAGGACTATTCCAGTCTCGCTCACCTACAGGACCTTGCTAAGGTCGACAAGTGTATAATGAATCATGTTGAGACGGCTGGCAATAATCACTCTTCTTCCTTGACACCATGTGTTTCCTCTGGCAGTGGCGGCTGGATGAGGTAAATGCACTTTAATGTCACACTGTATATGAGACATCTACTTGTCTTTTTCAATCATCCTCCACCCCTTGCCCCGTAGCAGCATCTTGGAGAATATGGAAATCAAGTTCACACCGTATAAATCCTAATTTTCTGGAATCAGCTGTATCTCTGTGGCTTTTATGTGAGCACATAGGTTTGGGTTACAGGGAAAATCCATAGACTCCTTACGTAGGCACACAATTGGTTGTATTGTATTAACTTTATTGTCATGATTTCTCAGTGCGAGGCACTGGTTTTCAGAAGAATTTCACGACACACTCGATAGAAAAACTGGAGAGAGAACATTAATTCAAACGGAGTATAGTGACCTCATCTCCTAAGCGTAAAGGAGGAAATAAAATGAAATTTCTGTCTAAAAATAAATAGGTAGTGTGGAGAGTTGCGTCAGGATTTTGGTATTCGTCAGTTTGACATGTCACCATCCTTCCTGACAACCTTTCGCAACTAATGCAACTTTCTCTCTACAATAATAATTTTACTATCAGGGTAAATGTGCACGAGGTAGTGTTTTGAACCAATTCCTTTACAGACTGCCTAAGCAGCAGATGGTCGAACAGGTACCTCTTTCTAACTCTTATGTTCGTTGCTTACATTGGTTCTGTTGGATGTAAGTATTACATGTGGGAGTGTTGAGGAGCTGGAATTAAGCTTGACTGCGCACACCTCACTATCTCTACCTCTCCCCCTCTTTCTCTCGCTTCTTCATTCTCATCTCTTGAAAGACAGCTGTGCGATAACAGATGCAATCCACAAAGGGAGAGACAGAACTTATACAGTAATTCTTTGATTACTTGATACGCCACATAGACATGAGTTAGGCAAAGAACAAGAAGAATGGACCCCTCATAATCTGTAGCAAAGTGACATGTAAGTTGTGAGGAAACTAAAGTAACAGAGGTCTGGAAGATTCACAAGGTAGAGGGATTTATTGGCGATGGCACCCTGATGCCGCTCCTATTCTCCCTCTCTGCTCTTTTCTTCGAAGCATGAAAGTTTATTTCGTTGACAATGTCGTGATCATCTTGATAATTCGTCCTATCAATAAGATTTTAGGAAATAAGCCACTCAGCTGGATCTACTATTCTCTTCGCTCCTCGTTCATTATCCTTGCATCTTCCTCTGTAATTGATTCACGTGGAGACGTACGAAACAGCCCAAAGCAATATTTTTTATTCATGGCTGGATAAGGCACAAATTTAAGGTCAAAATTGGTAATAACAACAATAATAGGAAAAGATAATAATTTTTAGGCTTTTCTACATAGATCAACTAGGCCATCGACAGACTGGCTCAACACACGAGCCCCTCACATGCTCCCTTACACATGGTCCACTAGGTCCTTTCATTTAAAAGAGATGCGTATGGCGCCTTGTCTATAGGAAGGGATGCCATCAGGAAGAGCGATAAAGCTGACATGGTAGAGCACAAAAGCAGTTTTCACCCAGCAGTTCTCCCGCCTCAGCCGTCCATCATCATCATCGTCTTCATCCATATGACGGACTCAATGTAATTCATAAATTCTTTCACTCGGTCAAATTCAGCCAAAAGCTTGTGTAGATCGTGGATATTATGTGCGTGTGACTGGGACTGAAGGGCTGGCAAAAGGCACGGCAGAGTAGGGATATTGTGTGTGTGTGTGTGAAGTGACTGGCGTAAACTTAATAAGTGTTCTGACTGTGTAGTAACTTGTCAATAATAATGTAGTAAGATTTATTACAGTTAAAATAACAAGGGAAGAGAATAGTTGTTGATAGTAAGGGTGCCTAGATCTGAAGCCGCATTGGACAGTGAGTGCGCTTGGGTTTGTATAGTCGTACGAATGATTATGCATTCAAGTAGGAGACAGGAAGTAAAGGGCCCAAAGACTGATTCAAATAGGTTAGAAAAGGTGGTTGACAGAGTGCACATTAAATTATGCATCTAATAAGTATACAGCAAATTTAGAAGTTTGCTAAACTGTGCGTGAACGGCTTGTGTCCTTTCAAGTTAAGTACAAATTCGTTTACAAACGGCACGGCACGGTGATTCGTAAGTCTTCCTAGCACTCCAATGATGTAGACAACTTAAATGAGCAGCACAACTAATGAACAATGTACCCTAACGATTCTCCGGCATGATGTGAAACTTAAGTAAGAAGAATGCGCATTGACTTTACCATACTTAATCAAATACCTTAATCAGGGAAGCCATTAGTTGGCATGTTAAGTAATGCTGCTGCTCACTAAAAAACTATCTCGCACGCTTTGCATGCCTCTCTGCGCCATTACGAGCATCATCACTAAAAAACGGAGCTAGCGCAAGGATATAACATTACCTGGAATTTATTATGAGGGTCCAAGTGTATAGAAGCAACGCTATCAACATCACCCTTACTCAGTGATGAAGAAATTCTACAGGTTCGGATCCGCTAAAGAGTCGCTAAAGAGTTTTTCTTTGTCTGGTTCTTCTTCATGGTGGACAGTTGAGTTTGAGAGGAAATTGTGAGAATACGCTGCCGTTCTTGCGACTGGGTTGTTAAAATTTGATCCGATAATAAGCAGGATCGCATGTGATGCTTGAGGCAATTTCCAACAACTACATTAAATTTTGACTTGAATCCTCTGCAGCGCCACTCATTCTTCCATCTCACTTGCCTTTGTCTGTCTATCCGTCAAAGACCTTGAGCAATACTTTTTCCCAGTAGTCAGATACTCATCATGCCAGACAGACGGGCTAATTTGCCTTCATATGTAGTCAAGGGGAAGGCTGTCGTTTCCATGGAAAGCGTACTACATGAGGAGCATAAGGATAGAATGCTAAGATGCTCCTGCAAACTTCCCACAGAATGGTAGTGTCATTGGACCTATCTTGTATTACATATTATTAGACTGTGTGAGGCTGATCATAATCTGAGGGAATAAATGCAGAAGTAAGCCGAAAAGGAAGACGATGCAGGGAACCGGATAAAACAGTTGAATTAATCCTTCATCTTCTTGTTTCTATCTCAGACTAACAATGATTGATTGCAGAACTAGATGGGCTATGATTGGTAATCACGTGGAATTCCCACGTCGTCCCACATTTTTCAGTGCACATCGTCAAGCTGGCAATTTCAAGGTGCTATTAGAACAAGTAATGATGCTCGGATGTTCATATCCAGACTTGATGCGGGATTCAAGTCGTGCATTAATCTCTGATTCTTGTACTAGTTTTTGTCAACTCCCTAATGCTCGATCTCGGGCGACTACGTTGTAGACATCGTTGATCGCAATAAAGCGCCTGTCCTTCTCATGGACGGCGAATAGAAAAATGTATGTAAGAGCGTAACTGGTCACTTGATTGAATTATTGTTGAGCGTGGAGGAAATTTATCAATGTCGGATAATCTCTGAAATATTGGTTTATCTTACAGCCTCTTTCTCTCTCTACTTGAATGAAAGCCTTACGCGTGCTAGTAAAAGCTGTTGGAATGACTTGAGATGGGGCATGGGAAGGAATCCAATCATAAATAAAATCATCCGCTTCGGGCAGCTTCAAGGACTCTTCAGTCAGTGGACCATTGACTATGCTTCCAACTACTGTTATATTAATAGTAGCATCTGCTCTTATGTAATGTGGAATTTCCTCCTCTTCCATTTCTTGGCCAGCATGATGACGAACATGATAATGATGATGATACCGTCATCTGAGAAAGTATCATCGCACTGCTCCTCCTTGAATGTGTAGTATGGGTGCCTTCTCTCCAGAAGAGGAAGATTGCTGGATGTTGCTACTAGTATATAGAGTAGGAATTACGAGGAAAGTTTATGGCAGCCATGTTTCCATGGTAAAAACGTACATTTTCTCTGCTCGAGGCTTTTTCAATGCAGCATGGTATTGCCAAATTATATAAGCAACCTAGTTTTATTTTCAAACTCGTGCTTTTTACAAGAGTTATAATTATCCTTGTTTTGATTTTATATGCTGTCAAGACGTAACCATTAAAATCAACTTTCTTGGAACTACATGAAATTTTTCTGCTAAATCATGAGTATGCGTGCAATAAAATGGAAGCCAGAATGTCATAATTGTTTTGGCTTCTAGCTAAGCCTGACGCTCATGATAAACTTGCTAGAATTTCCTTGTTGACATAGAATAATAATTACGAGGTTTTTAAGACTTATAGTTCCCTCAGCCTTTAAGCTCACTTAAGTATGTCTCCTTGAACGTGATCTCTCTGCCGCCTATCTGTGTGTATGAACTTGTTCTTTTCCTTTCACAAATACCATCTACTTTTATTTCTACTCAAGCGCATCAAATGTCTTCTTCTTTGAGCACCGATATTTGTGCTATACACGCACGTGCAAGCGCTCCGCTCTATCTGTATCTCATCGTGTCTGTGTTTACGTATCTACTAATTTCACTTTATGATTGTCTATTGTCGACTTTTATTCAAAGGAGATTGAAAACGATACTGAGGCAATGTCCTCTAATTTTCAAGTTGATTATTTTGTTCGTTTGATTAAAAGTTGTAAGCTACGAAGCGATGTAGGGAGATTGAAAGCTTTTTGCTCGCTTGCTTTCAAAAAGTATCCATTTCACAGACTTCATTAAATTCAGTAAATCAACGGGTAAATCACTTCAATCGTCCTTTCTGCCTCTTTCTCTCTGCTCTCTGATTTACAGGCGGTTCCATCTACTCATTTGAAATGCAAAGTTGCATGCCTGCAATAATGAGCGCTGGTCATGATCATCATGCTCGGAGGCATCTCTGGAGGCTCATTTTACTTCTAATGTTACGTCGGCCAATGAGAGAAAATATCTCCGACATGAAACAATCAAGCTGGACGACTAACGAGTAAGTTCAGAGGAGCAAGATTGTAAGCTTACGTATGAGTACCACAGACAGGCGTAGAGCAAAAGAGAGCGTCGCAAAATAATAAAGCTTGTCTTGAGTGATACATGGGGGAGAATACGGAGGAGGCATTTCTCGTTCGTTAGTATTTCGCCAAGGAAAAATGCTGGGGAATCTAGAAAGTGTGGAATGTGAGGCTCCTTAATGACTTTATGACGAGAGCAGAACATGATAATGGACGGGAATTTTTGGGACGCTCCAGTCTTCCGAAATTGTTACCATAATGACAGACTAGCTGGTTGTATATGTGCCTTCCCATATATTAGAAGTCTCCTTGTTATTGCCCTTGAGTGACGATACAAGGGTGAAGAGACAAAGAGAGAAAAAATGAAAGAGAAAATTGAGCTCTAGGGTCAAATTTCCTCTTATAATGAGCGCGGCTAAAAGGCTAAAGAGAAAGGAGGCAAGTGTCTGCCTTTAGGGGCCTTCACATACTTTCACTGATACAAATATTCCCACAGTTTCTTAGAGAGTCATTTCCCTGGGTTTGTTAATAATGCGGGGCATGGAAGGGGTCCAAGTATTTTCCATGATTCGGGCGGGAACTGGAGAAAGTAATGTTGTTTGAAATAAATTGAATTGCTCATTCTTGTCTCGTCGACTTACCTCATTCTTAGTAGAGAAGTTATGATATTCTCTAAGGCTTTCCCCTATACACACACATGCAGTCGGGAAGCGTGCGACAAATTGTTCGATACTTGTGCCTGGGGCAGATATTCTAACAGCAGCAAATGTCTCAGGGATGAGATGCACAGAATGACACTGTGGACAACGATCTATACAAGGGCTCTTCCGTTACTCTCTTCCGTCACTGCAAAACTTTCTCTCTCCTGCCTCCACTTACCTTAAATCTAGCAATTTCTATTCCAAATGCATCGGTATAGCATACTTCCTTCAGCATCCTTGTAATATTCACCGATGTACTTGCTGTAGCTGAGAAGAGCAATTTAGGTACAGGCAATGCCATGGTAAATTGGACGTCACAAAAAGTGCCATCGTATTATCATGCTGTAAATAAGAAAAAAATTTTTTGCTCGTCTCGTACGATTGCTTTATTTGAAAAAACTTACACATTAATCCTCAAGGTAATTATAATGGCAGTTAATGCCCTTTCAAACAGGTTCCAAGGAAGCGACTCATGCACTTACATGTTCTTGTCACCATATATTTGTATACGTCATTGTTAACATTTTGTACGTAGTACTCGTTTTTTTATCAATTTAATTTCATGGCTTATATCAACGATAATAGCTTTATTTTGTTTACTTAATTATGCTTTAGAGGGAATTTTGTTACAAACTCTCTGAACCATTGCACCCTTTTGACATTCAACCACGAAGTGGCGGCATATTTCAATAATAATATAATTCATGTAATGTTTATTATTCGTAAGATTATTATGATTAGAAATACCATAGTTAATAGTACAGTTCGGTGTGTACCTCATATTCCAAGTCTTGCTCTATATAGTAGTTCTACGTAATAATCACGCCTACATTGTTGTTATAAGTGGGACTTAGATCTAGACAATAGCAATAATATTCACAAGTACACTCTAGCTTGTCATGTACACGCACGCATTCAAACGGGAATAATAATATTACTTTTTCAAAAGGCTTCTCCTCATGAGCTTCAATCTAATGTAATAAATGTCCTTACACATGTACTAACGGTAACCTTATTAAATCCTATCAAATGAATGCATTATTAATAGTGTGTACACCCTTTCCCAAACCATGTCCACTACTCTCATGTAATTTGTTCTTACGCTCTTTATTATCTTCATTTCATTGCTGGTTATCTTTCTATAGGTTTTCCTAACTTTCATCTGACACGGTCATTTTCCAGCGGCCGAACCTGCTTGCTATAGAGACTTGATGTGCATCCAATGCACATGCTTGCCGTGAAGTTTCATTCCCTTTCCTGTACTACTGTTTTTCGAGTGACATTAGATGAGATTTGGTTACATGGCAGAGGGAGATTTCATCGAATTCTTGACATTATCGACACCTCCATTGCACACTGAATAATTTAAGCTCCAGGTAGATTTCTGTTTTCTCAAAATGTTTCCTACCATACTTGACTTTCAGTCCGAACTTTTTTTCGTATTCTGTACACTTGATTGTGAATTCCAACTTGGAGTTAACTGAATTAAAAA
>JAQIWI010000235.1:0-47158 GCA_034698825.1 Deuterosminthurus bicinctus | reverse complement strand
ACTAATCCTATTTTCAAAAGTTCAAAGTCTTTTTCAACTTAAGTATGTAACAAAAGAAAGCAACAGAGGTTTACAGTGTTTTTTATACGATCATTACTATCCAGATAAAATAACACATGCAGATATTTTAATACAGGAACACAAAGTATATTTGTAATCATAGAAGTTAGTATGAACGTTTTGTATTGCCAGGGATGGATGGGATAAAATTACAAGCCGAAGACATTGTAATTCGTTGAGTATGGTGGCCTTAGAAGGACGACATTAGTTGTACAAGTTATGGTGGGTGTTAGAAAACCAAAAATTATAATTGAAGGGCGTATATTATAAGATAGCGTACTTGTCCCTTTAAGTGTTCAGCATTTTGTGTCCATTGTTTTCATCGTGATTCAACTTTATTCTCAGCTGACATTGACTCGTATCGGCAGTGAGTTTTCGAGAGGATATTTGCTTGTAATTTTATTTGTGAAAACGTTGCTGGTGTGGTGGTTTTTTGCGGTAATTTCTGTCGTACGTACATTGGAAAATAATTCCAAGTTTACTCATAGAGGGGATAGCGCGGTGTATGGTAGTAATAATTCAATGATGAGGGATGTGGTTACTTCAAGTTACCTGTATTCGGTATTATATTGGGGTTGTGGATGTGGTAATTATGATAGGCCTAAAGTGTTTTGTACCTTTGTTAGTGAAGGGAACGAATCGGTATTTGTATTTGTGTGCAATACATGTTTTTGAAAAGTTTTTTACCCTTAAGAAATGCAAAAAAAATCACAGGAAGCTATAGTACTAGTTCATGCAAATTTGCGTACTTTTCAATCTAGTCATGTGCATATTGAAGTCCATCGTACTTAAGATAAAATTGTGCATATAAAAAATAATAATGCAAAGAACATGCAGAAGACATGCTTTTGAACTCACAGTGAACGGGATTTCCGTAGCCTGGTTGTTCGCTCTTTTCAAAAATTGCGCCGTTGCAAGTTGTTTGCTTGAAACTTTTGTCAATTACACTAGATTCTAAAGTCACAAAACATGCCAAATATAACCTATTTCCAGGAGTACCTCGAATTCGGTGAATTTATTTGGATGTCAGCAATGGAATTAAAACACTGCCAAATCATTCTTGTATAATAAAGACTAAGTAATTATACCCTAAAGTAATTCGCGACATAACAAATGCGTGCGAATCCTGCTCGTTCGGAGCTTCAGAAAGTGTAATTCGAATCGGCTCTTTGGTAACTAACAATTGGAGTTCCGAAGGACCCAGTTGCTACAATTGTTTTCATGACAATGTTAGAATTGAGATGTCTGTGGTAGCGAAGTTATAAGTATCGTATAAGCTGCCATTCGTGTAATTTAACTCGATATTTACCATCCATTTCCATTAGTTTGTCTTCCTATAGGATTCAAAATGTGCGTTTTACAGAATGTAACGGTATCGATGGAAGTATTTATTTGTAAAGGATGTTGTGAGCGTTTCTAAGAAAAGCCAGCAAATTCTAAGAAGAATAAATAGATGGCGAGTAAGTATGAAACAGTGAGCCGGGTTTATTTCCACGTACGCCTTTCGCCCCAAGTCAGAGCCCTTTCGAGTGTGCTTTGCTTGCTTCCATTGTGTGATGACTGATGAGATTCCAACAACTCAGCTCATTTGATAGATTACAAATGTACATTTGATATAATATGCCACATCTAAGCCGGAAGTGTGCTCTTGGCGATGCGCTGTAGGTTTTAATTCCTGCAATTTGATAGTGCTGAAGATCATTTCTGTCTGCTTTCCACTGCACCATCGGTCTCCATGACTGCTGAGGGGATTTATGGGAAACAATTACACCAATTAAAATTTTACCAAAACAAATAACTCTCTTTTTAGTCTCGTCGAAATTGCTACAGTGTGCCACCGGATGCCGGGGGATTCAATAGAATTCAGATTCAGATCCTGACAGCCCTCATATTGGTAAGTTTCAAATGACGCTGCTATGTGAATTCAAAAGTCCTTCCACGTTGTTTCCCGTGCGTGATGTAAACCATTTGAGCTAATTTTTATATATAAATGAAACTATTCCCGGAAGCTTGTCGTGAAAGGATTCCGTAGGATTCTCAGTTTTGTATTGCTGCCTGCCTGCTGGAATTCTATCAACTTGTTACATACGAAAGTCTGCTACAGCTAATGTGAGCCTGACTGACAAAAAGCACCGCAGGGAACTAGTTTCGCTTATATATGTGGTATGATCGACAAGCACATGTATCACGTCCCGTTCGTATTTCTTTGAGTCAAAGAGTACAATGCGCAGTAGACTTTATGACTTTCACAAGAGACTTTATAAGAGTTGGGGGTTATCATGCTGATCTAAGTGGCTGTGAAAATATCAATCATATACAAGTTAGTAGTACACATGGAGAATTTATTGACCTCTGTTAGGACGAGACAGTCCGTACTCTCGCCGTCCTGAGGTCCCGACCACTAAAGATTCTCGTCCTCAAAGTTTCTTATTCTGCTAGCCACGTGGTCTCACGCAGTTATTGGACTCAATAAGACGTTAAGTACGAAGGTCAACTGAATGCTTGTGAGAGGAAATGTAGGCTGGAACTAGGTTGATTACAAGTTGCCACTTGTTCACTCCCGTTTATATTTCTATACGTACACAAAAGCAGAGTAGTGCATGTGCTTTCATATTGAACAACCACAGCGTAGTAGACACAAATGAAAATTAGCAAACACAATAGCCCCTTGCTCTAACATGCTCTTGGCTCATTCATACTCCCAGTGAGCACCACAAAATCCGTTCAATAATGTGGACTAAGAACGGAAAAGGAAGGGCAGAGTGGTCCACCACCACAATTAGCATTGTGAAGTTGAATAGCGTGCTGTTGGCAGCTCTGATTTCGTCAGATATTTTCATCCTCTAGGGCGCTAGGGACCTTTGTGGATGGAGCTAGAGAAACCGAGGCCATCTTGCTCAAAAATCAGCAAGAAAGCCATTGTGGTTCATCATGTAAATCTACCATCAATTAGTCGGGTGAGTTACGGCCGTCGGAATAAAATTTTAGCCACACGCGACTTGAGCCCAGCAAGGATAAACGGAGGGGGCTGTTCTAGTCATGCCTATATGTTTGCCTCCGGATATTCATTTTCTTGCTAGCTCAGAGTCATGGTCGTCGGAACAATAATGATAACAAGAGTGTGGAAGAAGCTTTACGTACTATAGTGATCAGTGAACTTCACAGCGTCTCTTTCCTTCCAGGTTCCTTGATTGTAAAAGCGAGCAGAGAATAGGAGGGTGGATGAAAAGTAAGGTGAATAACGTGCTTTTCAAACTTGCAGATTTTCATGGCTCCCACGGGCCCAAAATTTACAGCTACAACAAGTCAACGACATGTAAGCAAGATGAGGAGCAGAGCGAAATTCTATGCTACTTTATGAGAAGCCGTACCGCAAATTAGCCAATATCCTCCTCACACGCAACTTCACTATGACCAGAATAGCCCATCCAAGATTCTCATCTTCATTCCTTTGTTTGTGGAATGAGCAAGAGTATTCAAAAGCAAGTCTTGCTTCACAAGACTCCCACTCTCGTTTGTCCTCAAGTTATGAACAAGAGGTATAATAACGCAGATTTCCTCAACCATCATTATTGTTGTAAACAACGACAGTCTCATGCACAAGCCCAATGTAAACACAACCTGTGACAATATTCAAAACCACAGTGATTTTCTTCAACAGATTAAGACTTGACATGTATTTCAGGGGTTCTCAGGCATATTAAGTCGAGTACGTATAATACAGCATATCTCATTCAATGCTTTCAGGTCCACAGGAAAACACGTCCGGCCTGAGCGTCCTTTCTGAAATCGTACACGTCCGTACATAGATGCATACATTCAAGTTACAATAATGAGGATAATAATAATAGTAGTACAAAAGCGTGAGAGAGAAAGAGATAGAGAAAATCAGCAGTTTGTTATACCCATCACCCACATTACATGCATAAGCTCGTTACTGTTAAACTATTAGATGATCCTCGCTTCCCTAGGTCTATGGCCGTGTGAAAATACCTCAGCACGAGGATATATTCACAACAAACAGTAGTAGTGTAGCTACCATTCCGTGCATGTTTATGCATGAAAGAAGTGAAACAATAGCATGGAATGTTTTGCTTAGTTAAAATTCTCAACAACTCGCCTCTCATGGATCCCTTTATGATCCTCTCACACACATTTACACAAAGAGATACCGTAAGAGGCCTGCTCAACAACGGAGAGAAGCTCATAGAATTTTGCAGTCCTTACTCCATTTCAAGAGCTGTTGTGTGTGCACTTTGAAAATTGGTTCACAGCCAGTTTGAAGAAGGAGAAGAAAAACGCTTGCCAATTATTCTCCCATTGAAACTTTCATCTAATTTCTTCAGCTCCGCTATATACTAGCTGTGAATATGAAGCACTTTTGTGATCATGAATAAGATGGTTCATTCAAGTCGTGTGTATTCTCACGAGCCGGAGCTGAGTGGCATAAAAAAATATCAACAACTCACACAAGGGTAATAACAAAGCACAGAGAGCATCCACAGCGGGTGGTTGTGTGTGGTGTACTGAAAAAACCTCCTGCAAGTGTTTGTATTGAGTCCATTACTCGCACCAAGCTGGTTAATACCAAAAGGCTGAGTCTCTCAATTCTGCAGTCTTATTCAATGACTGACCATCATGCCGGTACGGTGCTTTCGGAAGTGAGTGTGGTGCTCCTCGCTCCGTTCAGTGCATGTGACGGAATACTACCAAGAAGGTGAGTACTGAAAAACTTTGGCGAGAGTCATAATTCTTATGCAAATATTCAGCCTTTATTTGAGTCCTTGTTTATACCAAATCACGTCACATTCCACTCACGTCCTTCAAGTACGAGCAGTGGGAGTCAGGGCTGAGTGCAGTAATAATTAGAGATGTAATAAAAGTGTGTCATGAATGGCCCATGAATATGGTGACTGGAATGGAGGAGAGAGCTTGCTTGTGTGCATTTGTTGGTATTAGCGTGTGCCATATGCACTTGTATGGCTTTCAAGGAGGCTTGTGCCGTATTCTGCATAGTGTCTATCGTATTCGGAATTTGCACGACTTTAGCAATCCCCAGGTTACCGGCTTTGTAAAGGTATTCACCAGCTTTACTATATCCGAGACATAATCCAAGGGATGTACTTGTATAGAATTCTAGCATGTTGTTACTGATTGTTAAGGCCGCCGGTCAAATGCCTTCAGCCAGTCAGTCAGCAGTTGTAGACCTGAGAAGTATATACTGAACAGAGGAGAGTGGGGCAGGATGCATTAGATATATTGTATTTATAGTGCGGCGGATCGATAATAGAATCATTGAACTTTAAATGGGAATCCGCTGAATTACCAACGGACCAATTATTTATTGTGCCGTGGAAGAGTTTTTATAAAAGTTGAAGTTGGCGTGAATAGTGTCTTTTTGATGTATCTAATAGTGCCTCAACGAGAACGGTGAAGGGCTCTGGGAGAACTGAGAAGTTGATGGAGTATTCTCTTCTTTGTTCCATGTATGCTGGTCTTCTGTCTGTATATTCTGTTTCTGATGTTTGTGTTTGGATTTTGAGCAATATTTGAGCCACTTCAGTACTCGTCTCTATATACTACCGATACGTGCTCACACAAGTTGTGAGAGTGCTGTTGTAGTTTTTCCAATCAATTATCTCATTCTAAATATATCAAGCAGACAAAGGGAGGATACAGGATAGTGACAGAAGTTTACATGCTAATTTCCCCTTTGAAATCGTTCTAATACGGAGAACTAATGCGAAATGTTTGTTTATTCTTTGTAGGATCGAGTGAAAACAAAAGGAATAAGGGAAAGAGGTCTTTTGAAGATATGGAGCACATGGAACCAATGGATGATAGAGAGATTCAAGAAAAAGTTGAATCGCTAGCAGGAAAAGGGACCAAAGTTGTTGACTGTGAGAAAAGCACGTCATTTGAGAGCAAAGAGATACTTCTTGTGAATGGGTACCCTGTGCCATTAATTGGAGATGAAGGAGCACAGATCAAACGAGCACTTCTTGAGGGGCAAATACCCTCGGGTGATCTCTTAAATCAAATTTTAATTCGTGCTGGGATTCTCAAGACACCAGTTGAACTTGAGACGGAGCTCAATGTGAAATCAACAACCAAGACAACAGAGCTGCTCACACTTCGTGACAAGGATGGAGTCCTCCTTGATGAAAGAGTCAAAGAAGTTGAAGAAGATAATGAGTTTAGCACTAAGAGTACTGAGAGGTGGAAGAAGCATCATAGTCGGCATGCTGAAGAGCTCAAGAGACTTGGTCGGCGGGTTGAAAAGCTCAAAGTAGAGCCGCAGCAGTCAAGCTCATCACCCTCATCATCACCATCCGACGCACCACCAGAATCATCGCCTTATGTCCGGGAGGGGAGATCTGCTTGGAATGAGCTGGAGGAAGAGGAAATAAAGAATAGATACTACGAGAAGAGGCAGCCGCAGCCTGGGCATTCTCCATCAACAGCTCAGCAGTCCCAGCACCAATCCTCTCATCATCATCATCATCATCATATAATAAACGGCAAAGATCAAGACCACAAAAGACTAATTTCAGACGAGAATAGTATCGAAAGCACGAACGAGAGAATACTTCTCAGTGGTGGAAACACATCAGCAGCTACTTTGTCAGTACCTCAAATTCAGCTTCAGCCGCATCACCAAACAGCTGAACCGCTGCGATCATCATTCTCAATGCTCAACTCTCATCAGCACCATCACGTTCCTCTCGTCTCCACTCAACCACCACTTCCTGAGAATAATGTGGTTCATTCTGACCGTCTCCATTCCAAGTCTCACTTTCATTATGGCCATAATAATTTACAGTCATCCAAAACTACTACTGACAGTTTGAGTCAAAACAATATGGAAAATCATCCGTGCAGCTCTGTGCCACTCAGCTTTCCTCCGTTTTCTTCTCCATTGGAGTGTTGTACTGGAGCTCTGCCAGTCAGATTTACCTATGAAACCTTTGTATAGTCAATAATGCAATCCATCAATCCGACAAAGTGCCAGTTACAAGTCCTCTTCAGAGTATTAGACTGATCAATTTTCTCTGTCAAATATTTTATTGTTCCATATATAACTATAATAAGTGTACCTCATTCACGCATTGTATAACTGTAAAGAATTGTTTATTGTCGTCTATGCGTAATTATATAATCGTGTTACCGTATTAAATAGTTTTCTTCTCAGTTGGATTCACCCAATGTTTTATTCACAGCTTCATGACAAAAAGTTCTTCCAATAGACTTAATGAGTGATTGATGAAGTCCTCCTCTTCAAACTCGTTTGTCTGACTGCAAGTCAATATGAACATCTAAGAGCTAATTACTAAATACTAAAACGTTGTCGCTGTGACAGAGTTCATTGTCTTCTTGTTAGCAGCAATGAGCCAGGCTTTGACGTCACTCATTCGGAGCGGGTAATCAATTATTTTATTTATAGCCAAAAGTTTTATTTTTAACAGCAAGTAATCAGTTGTGTGGTATCCACACGGTAGCATTCTACTGAACATATACGCCTGTTTGTGCAACTTTTCGGCGAATTGGACCTTAATGAACTCTGCGGGTTTCATTAACCGCCGTTGACTCTTCCCGCAGGGAGTTTGGCCTCATGTGTTCCTTCAACATCAACTTGAGAAAAGCCAGACGAAGATCAGTGAGAGCCACACACACTTACTAACTGCTTCATCCTCTTCCTGACAAGTATACCCACCTCGGTGTAACCAAGCTCCCCACTTGTATGCAGTTCTTTATTTTTCCAAGGCGGTTATTTTGAGCTCTCGTTTCAAATTGCATCTTTTTCTTACTCTTAACTTTGAGTAGAAGACTTTACTTGGAAGCCCATGACAACCTTTCTTTTTCCTCAGTGTGCTCTCTGCTCACATTGTCATTTTACGAGCAGAGGCCCCGGCACTCAAAATTGTTGAGAAAGATAGAGAACACCTCGATAAGGCAGGCCTATATATTTCATATGTCATCACGCAGTTGGCATTCAGCTTTGAAATTAGAGTCGTATGTAGGTTACCCTTGGAGAATGCCACTTTGAGATTGCGAAACTTGCGAAAACATAGCGAGATATTGGAGGCTCGGTAGGTAAACTTTGACGTTTCTTGAATGTCCTCATCATCTGGGGATATTCGAGGCCCTCCACGTGTACTCTCTCGAGTAATTCGATTCCATGATATTATCCCGCTGTCTCCCAAACTCTCGTCTAAGCAAAATCATCCTTTAAATTAAAGAAAATCATGCTGAACATACCCAGGGAAGATGACAGCGGCGATTAGCTCGCCAAAGACGCCAGGTTTATATAATTTAGTTCATGCTCCTCCTGCTTTCCTCACATTTGCATCATCCTATCCATGCCACGTCATGGAATTTAGATGTGTCAGCCGCATATCTTGGAGCACAAAAAGGGTCTTTGCAAATCCAGCAAGAATAGGAGGATTTCATTCAGCCTGCTCTGAAAAACGCGGGGAATATCACAGATGGACGAACGGTGTTGCTGATTCAGTTAAACTGCAAAGACGGCTGTAAAACCTTTTGCATGATGATAAGATGACAACGCTACACCCCCTATATTATCCTAGCCAGCAGTTTTTAGAATTCTTGCATTACTACTTGCATCAACCTCTCCTTGTCCCTTTTCATGTGAGCCCAAAAATCGAAATTGACTTTATGAAGTCTGCGAATGTATGTGTTTGTGTGTTTTTGTAAGGGCGGATGGAACATGGAACTATATAGGTTTTATGATGCTTTCATCCAAAGCCAAAAGTACAGCAGGCTTGATGGACAGTGGAGATGATTGATAGCACGTTGGCTAAAAGCTTTTAGCTTCATGCGGAAAAACGGAACACTAAAGAAAGAGGCACGTAAAGGCCTAAGTCAAGTTCAGTTCTCATATTTGTAGTGTCGTTCTGTACAGTTGGTCTCAGAGGTTTCGTCATGCAAAGTGCATGCTGAGACTTTCATCAGGGACTTGGATATCCCTCAGGATTACTGTGCTGTTTAGCGAGGTCATTGCGTTCATTTACATCTAGTTCTTGTCGTCTTTGTAAGTGTACAATGGGGATCTCACAGATTCTACTCAAAATTTGTCTCTTTTTAGACTCAAGCTTGAACGGAGAAAGTTGATTTACGTGCATTTGAATGCTAGGCTGTCTCTATGCCATTTCGGCTAAGTCACACTACTGGCTTGTTGTAGTACAGTTTTTACACGAATGGCAATCCCAGGGACAACTTGAGGCTTGAGAAAATAGACGGGAAATGTCAAAAGGCTTTTAAATATTACCCTCATCTTTCTCCTACGGTTGTTTTCACGGCGGGAGAGGTACGCTGGTGAGGCTTGCTCCCATTACTATGTATCAGTAATGGAGGAAAGCAGATTTTATATGCCACCAGGGTATCCTATTTTCTCTCTCTCCAGTCTATTTTCCCCTCCAGTTGCATAACATATACAGTGGGAATTGTGCAGGAGAATCTTAAATTTACACTCCGGATACACCCCTGTACATCATGACATCTTGTATGCTAACTCTTCTCTTGCATATGTAACGTGGTTATACTCGGGAACTGAGATGAAATATCGTGTGGTTGGTAACAACCACCCTGAGTGTAGAGCAACCAACAATGTACATACATAAAAATATACCAAGTCTCATGACACCACAGGAGAGAGACTTGGAAAACAAATCTTCTTTTACCTTTTATGACTCTAGTTCAGAATCCCTCCGTTATTTATCCTTTACTTCATGGGGAAAGGACGACGACAGCACAGAGATGAGGAGGGATTGTGGCTAGATTGCAACGCGTGGCTTGTTTTAATAGCTCAGTCTACTGTTTTCCCCCCGAAATTTTAATCATTTTACTTGAAATGCACTGAGAACTTAGCAGAGAACTAGCGTTGGAGGCCTGGAGAAAAAGATGAAGATTTTCACAACCACTGTCACCCCTTAATATTGTGACATGAGTCATGGGACAAACAACTATTGCACTGGGATTTCCACTAAAGGGTCTTAGAATCTTGAAGCCAATGAGACTTTGTTTGGAGTAGACCATGGTATATTCTTAACAGTCGCCTTGTTTTCTGTCGTGAAACTGGTGTGAAATAAATTAGGGACCATTCCACCAGGCTCAGGCTCACCCAAACTTTTTTCTATGCTCATCATGGCTGGCAAGCAGCATTAGCTTAAAAGCCAACGATATACCGGAACGTGATGAGATCTAGTGAGTAATAAAGAGCAAAATGTCCCCAGGACGACTTTCAAAAGAGAAAGAAGAAATAAACTTGGTGGTTTTCAATGTTGCTGCCGAAGGCAGTTCTAAAAGTTTTCCAGTTTTAGCAATACCTACGTATATACTTTAGAAGTCATGGCATGAACAGGTTAATGTATCCCACTACGTATATAAAGCAGCTTCGTAGATATACTTGATTCTGATCTTAAGATTCAGGTATCTGTGACACTGGTATAGGATAGCTGGTTGTTGAAAAATGCTGATATTTTAGCATGAACGTCTACTGCGGATTGTATTCGTTACAATATTAAACATTGATAAGGTGTTCAGTGAAATAGATGAGACAGCTTGATGCTTATAGGATGGATCGAAATGGGAGCACAGTATGTGAGGCGGAAGATTGTGGGAAATAGGAACCACCTGGTGTTCTTCTACCTGTTTTGCATTTCATTTGCATGTTTGCTCAGCGAGGTTCGAATCTCAGGTGAGAAAAAGTCAAGCCATTTTTACATTGTGTAGTGCAGAATAGAAAGCATTGTGAAGCTAATGGCTTCCCGAATTGTTTCCTCATCATGCTTTTTTTTGTCACGGATTCCACACCAACACACCCAGTCTTTCTTTCCTTCCTTCCTGCTACAAGCAGAGCGCATTAGATAAGTGACACAGTAATTCGTTTCAATACAACCAGGCCCATGCTTTGTCCTTAAAAAACGATCCTAATATATCAGGTGTCAAAGGGTCGGAGAGCAGGAGTAAGGATACGAGGCTTTTGCGGGTATCCACGCTGCACGCAAGGTATTTCTAACTGTATTCAAAATATTGACTTTTCATTTCCTTCAATTTATCCCCATACCACCTGCCACATCCCATTCTTCCTTTCACTTCCACCAGTCATTTTTCTCCTACGCTGGATCTCATACAATCTTCTTTCAAAAAAGTGGCAGTCCAACCGTAAGTATTCGCATAAAGCAATTTAGTCCTCCAAATTCAAAGCTAATGACAAAAATGGGGAAAATAATGAATGCTTGTTTCTCAAACTCAACCAAATGATTCTTCCCCATGTAGTATACATATTGATGAACACCCTAGGAGCTGGATGAAAAATTGGTCAGTTTGTGTGATCTACGGAAGGATTTGTAAGGTCGCACATTGGATGTAAAACAAGTTTACATCTTGTCACACACTTTTCTAGCATTGATTCCCCTTGGATAGACACACCACCACCCTCATCCAATTGTGAGCAAACAAGCATTGGCGTTGGTTTAACCAACCAAGCAAACATGCCCACACTCCAATTTTCCTCTCACAAGAAATAAACCCTGAAGAATTCTTGAATTTTAGACTCAACTCATGAATAAATTCCTATATATTTAGCACCTATCCCTCGCCCTATCTTGAACCACGAGCCTTGCTCGCGGAAGTTTTGGAGCCGCGCTCTGTATCAATATCATCTTGAGCCCACTATGATACATGTACCTTGTACCTTTGTAGTGTCTGAAACCAATTTGGCCCTCCTGGTGTGTGTGTGTGGGTCGGAGGGGGTGGGGTGTGAGAGAGAGAGAGTGAAGAAGAAAGGACAGCATTATGATCACCATCATCATCATCATCATACTACTCCTCAGGATCCTCGCTCTGTGTCCCATCGAAAGCAGGACCTCCGGCATGCTATGTATATTTGTATTGTGTGAGTTTGTCAAAGCAATGACGCTGAACGGAATTACTCTCTATTATTATAATGATGAGCGATAAACATTAGAATACGGGAAGGGTGGATGATAAATATTGAATTAGACCGGTCATTATTATTATTTACATGTGGCGTTTAAGCTTATTATGCCTGTGCTGGACCAGTGCGTTGGACGGAATGGGTCTATGCACTACTGAAGGCAGCTAATTGCATCATCATCATCAGAAAGAGCGGACAGGGCCTATTCAGACTATGGATGAAATATGATCCTGGTCCATTTCCTCCTTGTCCAACTCACACTCACTTACGAAGGGTGGTGTAGCATAAGGTGATCCTAACTCTGCCGGAGCCCATCAAAGGATCCCATAGTTATGACATTGTGAGATATAAAATCGATTGAAAATTTCTGTAAAGCCCTTCAGTTCCTACAATGGAATGCACTAAAGGCTACTTTTGTCGTCCCATGGTAGAGTTGAAGAATACGCCATCTCAATTATTCTGTGCGGAACAAGTTGGCAAGGAGATAACCCATGAAAGGCGGAATGATGAGATAAAAAGATTTATGCATTCCGCCGGTATACTTGTGGTGGAGTTATTTGTCCTGATGACTGCGGGGATGAGGATGACGAGTAATTTGGTGCCAATGCCCAGAAGCACTTGACAGGATCCAGCTAAAGGGAAGCTGTCTCTGGGCCAACCAAGTGATACTATGCATGCCACCGAAGCAAATGAAATTCAATCATAGCCAATGTGAAGAAAGAAATCTCTAGCTTTTACGAATAACACATAGCAAAATCGATATTGCTAAGAGTCAATTTTCCAAATGAAATGGATGGCTAATAAATTTGGCTCGCTTAAAATTGCCTTTGATGCTTTCCTATTGAGCATGAGCATCTCTTACTGTACATACTACAGGAAACATACATGCACACATTCACATACCAGTTGCCGCAAGGTTATCCTACTGATGTAATAAAACTCGGATACCCCGGGGTAATTACACTAATAAAATTGAGTCGTTAGCGGTACATCGGATTTTTCTGCCTAGCTTCAGTGACAGACCTTTATCTCTCACTCACTCCTCCCATCCCATTCCACGGGGCAGAGTGGTGTTCACCAGTAATTTGTCCTCTATGTAAGTTACATGAGCCATCATGTCAACCTAGAAGGAATTAATGGTCGCTTTCCTCCTATGATTACAAAAGATACTTAGCTAATCATAAAAGAGAAATCCAAGCCATTTTTTTATATCATGCTCCTTCGCCCAAGTTAAAAAACACTTTTTCTTCCTCACCAAAATGGCAATAAAAAGTTGAATTTACTTTTTATTACCTTATTCAGTGAATGTCACTGTGTGAGGTAGACGCGCGGGACAAGTCGTGTAAATTTTCCCAAAGGTCGTAATAAGAGCGGAAGAGGGAAAAGCTAGCAATTTTCTCACTTTGATATGTACAGTGAGGGCAGTAAAATTTGAACTCATTGCTCCAACTCGCCGTCGTGGATCATCATCATCGTGGTCAAGATATAGGACAAATGCTGGGTTATGGCTTTCCAAGTCTTATCTTATTACATTTCACCCCAAATTTTTCTCAGTAAAAGAACAGAGGAAAAGGAGACGGGATATGTCTCTGAACTGTAGCAACTCATTTACAGTGATAAACGGCTTTTTAAACAGCGTCCACTGCATGTAAAAGGGGGAATTCTTGCGTGCTTTGAGTGGTGGTATTTCCGCCGAGTTTGTTGTCCAATCAAATGGACCTTTGAAGTCAGAGCAGTATTACCTTTGCTAAAGACGTCATTAGAATAATGCTCCACTGCTGGTAGATTTGTCCATGTCGAGGGAATTGCAATACAAATAATCATCATCGGCTTTCATTATTACGCCACTTTCCCTGACCCTCTCTCAAAGTGCCATTAGGAGGACGTTTATTGAGGGGGACGATTAGCTAGTGGAGAAGACTCCCATCATCATCATAAATTTATTAGCTGGATACTCCACAGAGATTGAGAGCGAATCTCGAGTACATCCTCCTGCTTTTTATGGCTCAATTCACTGAGTGAGTGAATTCAGCTCAAGTCGCTTATGCGTGTAGCGGACTATAATTTTTACCGGAATACAAACTCCGGGAACACGCTATTGTTACCTAAGCTCACTGCCAGAAGGCAGGGGAACGAAAGAAGTGAAAATAAATATTGAATGATGATTTGTGCTGCCAAGCACAAGATGTCCACTGGTACAGCTAAGAGGTAAGAACATTAGAAGGCGAAATGTGTCAATGGAAAATTTAGCCATTTTTCTCAATGACGGACACTGTTGCCATGTGAATAGGGAAATAGGGGAGTGTGAAAGAGTGAGAGAGAAAGTGTGACTGAGTGGATATCTGATCCAGATGAACAGTTGCACTGGTACTATCATTACAGCTGGCAGCCATATCCCAACAACCTTCCAATGTTACATTGTAAATATCAGGAGCATCCCAAAATCATTCTTTCCTGTTCCTCGATCTCACCAAACTGCAACGTGGATTCGTAGGCCCTGCAAGCGCTCTCTCTCTCTCTCTCTCTCTCTCTCTCTCTCTCTCTCTCTCTCTCTCTCTCTCTGTGTCTCCCTCACGCACACACTCAGCCAGGGAGCTGTGGAAAAAGCTAAAGCCATCCATGTTTTTTTTTATATTGGCACAGTTCTTGCACACCAAAGAGGGGGTCGTTGAAGAAAGTATAGTGGCAGACATTTTCATTCCAACTTCTTCCTGCTCGATTCGTCTTCGTCTCACAGCTCCTTCTACCACACTCACTCTGCAACATGCACTCATACACACGCACGGTCCAACGGCATGTTTCCCTTCCGCGGATTGTGTTCTCGAGTGCTCACACCTATGTACAGACGAACGCCGTCACATTTAGCCGGGCAAACGTCTTGTTTTCTGCAGGATTTCGTCTTTCCAGTACTTCCAAAATGTCTTGGCAACCGTGTAACATCCCAGAGTCCCCACTCTGCTCTCCTCAATGATTTCCTAAACTCATGTGTGTCGCTCACACCCACCTTATTTGTCCTTTCACCAAGAGCATTCCAATTTAAGATCAGCTTTTCTCACCGGTCCATCTCCAGCTCGCTCGCTTGCCGTAGGAGGTGGTATCTGGTTTCTTCAGAGGAAGGTCCTGGACCTTCCTCTGAAGAAACTACTTCACAACCAAGGTGACCATGAAATATATAGAGAGTTCCTTTGAAGCTTTCCTCAAACTGGCTAAAAGTTTGCTATGCCTAAGGTTTTTCGTTCCCAATGACGTACCATGGAGATCACACGATGAATTTTGAAATCCTCGAAGGCCTCTTAAAAGATATTTAGGCAGTTGTACAGAAAGAGCGTACATAGTAGTAGTGGTATAGGAATTTATTTGTAGTCGGAAACTCATAACGTGTGGTGCGTGGACTATTAAATATTCCAAGAGAACTTTGTTTTATTCTTAATAGCGGTATTAAAGCTTAAGTTGCTTTGAATATTCTATAATTTCTCTACAAACCAACTTTGGTGATATGACGGGCAAGATATTTTTGTAGCTGATCATACTATGTATTTTTGGAACTATTTGACGAGCTCTGAGAGTTGTACATCGACGTTGACTGTTCGGTGGACCTGCCAGCCAATTATACTTGTGGCACGATCGTGAGTATTTGTGAGGAGCATGGTTTTTGTAAGGCATCTATTGAGGGGGTTGACTCACACCTATCTGCGTGTAGCCAACCTGGTAAGATCTTTGAGCGAAAATGGCTGGGCGATGAGTGTTACACTCTGATAGAGGCGGTCACAGGCACAATACTGTACCTTTGTGTGTACATGGGCTCACTTTGTGATTGAAAGACTTGAGTTTACAATTTCCACTTTACCTATCCTGTTTGGATAAGTCATTCTTAGGAGATCTCTCACTCACTCTTCCTTCATTTCTGTGGGACCCACAGAGAGGCCTGCAGGAGCTCAACTAACCTCTCATATATGTGTTACACTCTGTGACAAAATTAAATTGGTAGCATTTTGAAGGAAGAATTCAATTTAGTCTGAATAGATGACGGTGTGAGTTAAAAGGACTGAATAAAGTGAGTCTCTCTATGTGTTATTGTTGCATATATGTGCGGAAGAGCACGTATGCAGTAGGGTGTATGAGGAAGACAGTAATACAAAGGAAGAGGTGGTTGTTCTCTCTATAAAAATTGACATCATATAAACTGACTGTTGACTGCTCCCATTGTCTTCTCACAGCCTATCGCCACCACCAGACACCCAGTCCTTGAGATCCACGTCCCAGGCAGATACACACATAACGGATAGACGCCACATGCAGACGCGCATACTGAGCTCTTCTAGTAAGCTTTACGCAATACACAACCATCACAGAGACTTTAGGACGTCTGGGATATAGAAGCTTTCAAAATTTCCTTCATTTTGATCGATAGCACTATTCTTTTGCTACCTCCTTTTCTCTGCAACCCCCTGCTGGTTTTTATTACATTAATTCCTTTTATGGTGAAATTAAATGCACAAACTTTCATATAATCCGCAAGTACGCTTGAATTCTAGTGTGTACTTGTCCTCGTTGCAAATCTGGATGTCATTTCTCCCGCCTGCCTACATTCCCGATGCTGAGAAAATCAAAGGCATGCAAGGGAAGAGTCGGCGGAGAAAGAAGCTCTTTTGTGATGCAATATTGACGAGACTTTTATGCTCGACGCCTGCGATAATTTTGGATGAAAGTTTTGTGCTTTACACAGCCAGTGCTCACACACACATGCTGTAACTACTGGTCATAATAAATACGTTACACACATAACCAATATGGTGACTACTATGGGATGCTGTAAAACATGTGTACACTGAGTACATGACCTAGAGGAGGACATTTAGAAGGGCAAAAGTGAATTAATCATAGTTAATGCGAGCAGCCCGAGAATAAAAACTGAGGAGAAAAGCATGAGAATGCAATCTTAAATACATTTTTACCCGGTGAAAGCTCCCACTTACCACATGAGTAGTGTGTATAAAGTATGAGCGAGGATGTAGATGCTCACTCTCGTCTGCCTGTACATTCGTGGCGGAAACGATAGTGGTGCAGCTGGATGTAGAAGCAAAGTAGTAGTCCCGGCAAAGTGAAAACTCACTGCTGACGCTCTCCTTCTCTCAGTTTCACCGTTGACTTTGGACGGGAATCTCCGCCAAAGAACTTCCCATATACCACCAAATAAAAGTGTTGTACATTCCTTTCCATTCCACTGAGACAGCAGTGGCAGCGGCTTCCATACATTACATCATCCCGCTGCACAAACGGCTTCACATGTACGGTTTTTTCAAGTGTGCGTTTTATTATAGATCATAAAAACCTCTTGGTGTAGTTTCAAGTGTTTAATACACACAACAGGACACAAAAGTGGGCATTAAAGGAAACAGTTCAATGACAGGATCCCTTTAAAATTTGGTTAATTTAATCTTTCTACCTATTATCTTGCTTGCTAGCTGGGAAAAAACATTCATAATACAAACAAAAAACATCGGCTCAGGCTTCAAAAAGTATGCAAATAGCAAAATTATTGATTTTTCCCACCAAACACATGCACTACTACACGCAGGCCAACAACATGAATAAATTTTATACTCTCCTAACTTGTAAATCAGATAGTTTTGACGAAACTTTTGGAATTCGATCGTCAGGTCTGTGTAAGTGTTAGAGTGAGTGAGTAAATATAGTATGGTAGGGGAGGTGTTTATATGTATGTCAATTTAACACCATATAGTAGCAGCTATTGGTGCAGTCAGCTTTTCCTCCTGTGCTCTCACATCGCAAAGTCACAAACTCTTTTTTTCCCTGTGCATCCAGAGACCTCCAATCTGCGGCATGTCGTCGAGCCTCAAAAGACTTGTTCAAGTACACTTTTCCCGCTACACCTCCTCCCAATAGAGCGTGGGTCCATTAGGGACTAATACCTTTTCCCAGGGCACCTTTGTCAAAACAAGTGAATTTCCGAGTAGCGAACTCAAGGGGTACTTTGGAAATGCAGTAATTTAATACTCAGCTCAAGTTTGCAACTTCCAAGTTTTTTCTGTGGCTTAGCAGCTATCAGCAATAAACTGGTAAATGGTGATGGAAGCTTCTAATGAGCATTTTCGTCTTACACCAAGCGTTTCGTTAGAATTCAGGTTAGGTTAGGCCTAACGAAGTTAAAATCAAGGCTGTCTATCAGAATTCTAACAGCAATTATAAAAGGAATTTTGGGACTGTTCAAATCGGATTTTGAATCAGAATTTTCATTTGATTACTAGAAATTGAAGTGGGATCTGGATTTTTCTGATGGGCTGCCGTGCCCAGAACAGAGAAGATCGGGGCTGTACTAGTTTATGGCATGCTTGTATCAGCTGAAATGTACCTTCCGTGAACTTAAAACGTAATACTTTCTAAACAGATCATAAGATCGTAAGTATATTTTTTTTGATTTTTTTCAAAGGCAATTTCTAAAAGTTACTTTATAAACGATGGGGTACACCCACACACATAACCTAGAAAGTAAATAGATTTTTAGTTGTGAGACCGTAACTCTTGAGTGGGTTTTAGAATTCAACATGTTTTGGCAGGTCTCTGATATATGTGTGTGCTGGTGCCGTCTCTCATTGGTTTCCAAGAACTTGGCGTGTGACGAGCAGTAACGCCAGCCTTTGCTTTCAGTATCTCTCAGCACTTGGTCTCATGAACTTGTCACCTTTTTAAAGAATCTGTTATGATTTATCAAAGACCTTCCCTTTAAGACTATGAGCACACGGATAGATCGGGAGCTGGAGAAAATATTAAAATCATGCTCGACCTTCTCTTGTGTTTCTGTAGGTAAGAACATCATGCCAAGACAAGCATCATCATCAACGCCTGAGTCAAGTACTTCTACTCTTCTAGTCCCGACAATCTTGCTAATCGCCTCTATGTCTTCAACGCCTTCCCCATCACGGCACTTGTTCAACTGCTCCAGCAATGGTGTAATTTTTTGGAAAACATTCTCACTTCTCGGATGGCAGGGTCCATCACAGTGTTTTTATGAATGAGCCGCGGAGGTGAGGACAAGGACTACGTGGCCACTATTGTGTGAGTAGATCCTTGCTTTTCCTCGCACTCTCACGAGGATTGCACGCTCAGAGGGGAAACGAATAGTGGGAATACACCAGCGTGTCCATGGAAAAGGAGACGAAAAAGTGCAAGATCAGGAGCTGGAAAACATCTTCACTCCGTTCGTAGTCTCCGGATGTGTTTTTAGTGAAAGTGTGCTTTGTAAAGGCGTGAGACTTTGTAGAGGAGAAAGTACTTTGTTCGTTTCGATCCAATGGGGGATGAGAAGACAAGGACAGCGATATTCGTCAATTTATGTGTGTTGCTCTCCTGCGTGTGCACTTCTCGTTCTCACTCTCAGTTTGTGTGTGAGAGAGTGTGCGAGAGAATAATTTGCGGCCAAGTTTGAATGTAATGTGTCAGTGACACATGGTGTTTTCCATTGCCCTCCTTCTCAATGCCGGTAAAGCCTTTCCCCTGTGCGTGGTGTGTAACTGACGCTACTGAATGGAAGACATAATTTTATAATACAGCATCGACAATCACTCATTTCCCTAATAAAAACTTTCCTTTCCTCTCTTGATAAATATATACATAACACGAGGGAAAAAACCCGGTTTGTAGACCAACATTATGAGTGATGTTTGCATATACATGAGAGGGTGTGAGCGACGCGGTATGCACTTGGGAGTGTGCCAGTAGACGAACCAGTATGGAATACTTAATGATACAGCAGAACACTTGCTCTCTGTGTAGTGTCTCAATTGAGTGAACGTTCGTCGTCCATGTACCCGGGCCTCTTCATCTGGTGAAAGCTTTGATGGGTTCAATTCGTGCATGACGAACGGCAGTGAAGGAAGACTGACATACTTAGCCTCCTCATCATCGCCAGCTCCCTCATTATTAGGTCCTCCTAATAGTATTAATGTGCAACTTTGTCAGGCTATAATTAATACCTTACAAGTCAAGAAGGACAGGACTAATAATTACCTCCTACTGAGCAAAGTAGTCACTTTCATTCCCCAACTCTTGCCCTTATCCATTCATCTCCTACGAAATATAATATGGCCATGTATTACTATGCAAGGAAACTTCAGAAAGCTGAGCGCAAATATAAGGTGAGTATCATAATCCTCCATCACTCCAGTTTAATTCCCATGCCATTGGTTAATTCCCACGGACGGTATTGCACACCATCGTGCACTCCAACGTGCTTTTAAATGAACTGAAACCGATGGAAATTCTAATTTGATCCACTCCGAGCTCCCAGGATAAGCGCGTATAAGCAGACTTGATCCCTTCTTACTTTCCATTTCCCATTGCAACCACATGGATACACACAGGCGCGCGCAACTTGCGGCATAAAATCCTTCCCTTGACTTCCCTTTAGTCCTAACGACAATCTATTGCAGTACAATGGGGTTCTGAGACGTAATACCTCATAGTCGGAAGCCAGATCATCGACAAATGGCAACATTTCTGATGCAGATTTTCTATCCGAATGACCCTTGGACTAGTGTAAAAATGTTTCCTTTAATATTCATATGCATGCGCACCAAGTTGCCACGTGATCTTGCGAAGATAATGTAATCTGAGTACGAATCTAAAATAAGTTTTAAACAGCGATAGCGTAATGTAGGCAGGTGAGCGTGTGAGCTGTTACATTTGTTTTGAAGAGGAACATAAGGAGAATTTGATTTGTTCGTTGACGTTTGAGTGCCTACATCGGAGGAGGCAGCTGATGGCGTCGGTTTTTCATTTCATCATAATTCAGCAATGGCACATCTGCCTCCAGCATATTTATTGAAGTTGATCTACAGGTTTAAAATATTGAAAGTAAACGTAATTCAGTTAGTTGTTTTACACGCTGAGTGGTCTATTTCCACATATTGCAACGTGCTCAATAATGCGTAATAGCAAGCAAGCATCATGTACTCATGATGTAATGAGCTTCGTATTGTGCGGGAATAATAGCCGTGTTTTCCTTACAAATCCAATGCAGCTATGATTGGAATGCCAGTTACTATGCATGACGAGAAGGCTTTATCACAGCCTAATAATCATTCATAAACATTGAATGGGAATAGAGATTGTTGTGAAATTTAGCGGAAACTATAATTTTCATTTGAGTGCCAAGAAAGCGTTCGTAAACATTATTGTACTTTTGGCAAAATCTTGTAAGGGCTATTATCTAGAGTTAGAAGCAATAGTAGGAAGTCAATGCAGCCCATTTGCACTGAGTACTTCTTTAAGTGTGCCGCAGTAGTGTAGGCGAACCTATGCGATCGGTAGGTACTACAGCAGAAAGGCTGTGGTAATAGGCGGCCGGTCGAGTCTAAGTAAGGATCTTCATTTAGCAAGTTCCGCAAGTCGTGCATCCGATCGTTGTGGTTAGCATCAAGTAGAAAATGTGGCTTGGTAATGGAAGCGGAACTCAGTACTAAATAGTGATGATAATATGAGAAGTTGAGGAATTATTTAGTAGCATCCGATGGCGATCATGATAGAAGTTCCGACGTGGTGCCGCATATAAACTTATCTACGTGCTACTGATTACATATGCACCAAGGTGTTTCACTTTCACTCACTCACTCAAGCGCTCATTCCCTCTATCCATATCCGTTCAAATTATGCGGCTGGAATAAGGAAATCTTTGGGATACCCATAACGATATTTCCTTTTCCTCCTGAAATTTTTCTTGTGCTGGCGTGCGCACACCCACCTTCCAATTCCCTTTCCTCTTTGAGTTTTTCAAACCAAAGAAGCGGACCTGAATATTTTATCAGTAGCGAGGACAATATATATAGGAGCGCCTGGAGCTGCTTACGAAATAAGCTGTTAAAGATAGACGACTTCCATATTCTTTCTGAGTATGTGGATTCCAGAAGGATTAGTAGGAAATCTTTTGGAGTCATATAGAGTACGAGAAAGTTCTACGGTAAAAAAAATCATGATATATCCCTTTCATTATGGACCAAGATTCCGAGGACGGAAGTAGAGTTGTGGAAGAGAGGTGAAATCATTAGCTGACCTCATTTCAGCAATCTCATTCTGCTGAATACGAAGGAAGACGTCATAGCAGAACCTTATCTTTGATTCCATTCCTTGATCCGCTTACACGTGCTTTGTTCCTCCCTCTTCTGACTTGTGAATTGGATTTCCTTCGGTGTCACCCATCGCTGAACTTATCGCGATCTCTACTGTCCCCACTGGCCTTTATTAATGCGGGAGGGATTAAGGATAGTGAGGAGCAGGATTGAGTCGGTATGGAATTGGTTGTGGTGATACAACATGCTGTGATTTTAAAGGAGGTGACAATGGTTTCATTATAATGTGGTGATACCATCGCTATGCTACTGCTTGCGGTTGTAGTTGTGTAGACAACAGACGATTTTAGCCAGGAAGGAATGAAAGGAGATGAGAGAGGGCTTTAAGCAGGCATCTGGATTCGACAAAAGGGAACTTAAATGTTAAAATAATAGGAGCAGCGGCTTTGTGTTGATGCCAGAGGCCAAGGAAATTACAAGCATGGCTCTCTTTCACTGTCTTTGTCTGTTGTATGCAGGGCTTGCAGCCCAATACCATTTCCACGGTTAATGGATCAAATTCAACATGCTCGTCAAACGGATCCCCAATATGTTCCTCTGGCAATGTCGTTTCTCCGGAGGAAAATCCTTACACGTCTAATCCGCCTTTACCGTCTCATGCTCATCGGGTTGCCATTGCAGTTGCTGGCGCTACGGCTGTCGGCGGTGCTGTTGCTCCTAACGCCGTCGCATCTCCAAATGACTGGGATCACGTAAGGCTCTTTCATGTTTGTTTAACCTTATCCTCCCAAAGCGAAAAGTCATGCCTAAGTTGTCCTTTGGGTAACAATTGTCACAGTAACATGTGCAGTTTGCTAGAATTCCTATGTATGCCCCGTCGGTAAATACAGCTTGTACAATCGCTTTCAGCTATAGCGAACATGCTCACAGACAAACGTAACTGCTTGAATCAGACTTTAAGCCTTCCTTGGGATCAAAAGCTGCTTGTATTTGTGTAGAAGATGTGTGCATGCCCTAAATTCGTGACTATAGTGACGGATCGCTTTCTCATAATGCGTCCACCGGATTTGAGATCAAAAGTTTTGCTTCTTTAATCAATGCTTTGTAGCAATGCGTGCGTATATGGAATTTATTAGCCTTGTCTGACCTCAGTTTTGATCAAAATGAACTCAAAACTCAGGTCAATAGCTCACTCAAGAGAAGTATTGAAAGCGGAATGATTTTGTAGTAATAACTACTTAATCCTATAAACATGATGCTAAACGGGGCTACGCTCTAACCTTGAGAATCACCGAGTAGCGGTGATTCTGAAGGTGCGCAAGTGAAGTGAGCGCAAGTCCTATCGTAATCATAAAAATATACGCGCGTATAATCACTCCTGGCAACGTGAAATTTGTTTTTATGAAAAGTGGGCGTGACCAACATAAAATATACACATTCGTTTTATGCTACATGTTTTATGCTGTCACGACAAATTGTCTAATTTCTGTGGGTGTAAGCAACTGTTAAGAGAGCTCTGTCTTTTCAAGCGCTCCAATTGCGAAATCTTTTAGCAAACGAGAAGTAAAGACTGTACTCTATAGTATGGTGAAGCAACGTTAGTAAAGGAGATTGTAGGAGTAATGTAAATTAGAGTAAATTTCTGGAAAATTTAATTATTTTAGAGTGCAATTTAAAGAGTAACGTCCGCAAATTTCCTAGTGTTACAGGCTATGTTGTGACCATTACTTTGAGTGCATTGCTCTTCAAACCCTCATATTTGCTTGCATTGCATTTCAAAGAAGTATACCCATGGGTTTTGATTTTCCCGAAACAAGCTCAAACAGAAGAGAATACTTTTGGTTGTGTACTTATTAATTTCGCAGTTCGCAGCCACTAAAGAATATTTTACCCGAGTATTATCAGTACAATACTGAATTCCATGTTGGATCCTACTATGTTTTTACTCACACCGCATTGCTTGTCTTTACTTGTAAATACTGAGGCATGGATGTTTCACCCTTGCCTTGTTTTATCGACAGCCAACTGGCAATGGAAGAGAAGACACAGGGTAGACTCTGCGAACACGCTGTACATGATCTACTTTCTATGGAACTGAAACATGTCCACTGCTGATGGAATACATGAATACATTACACGAGTCAGCATACTGTCCTGCTTCTGGAGCATAAAAAACCAATGAAACAAATGAATGAGAAACGGAGAAAGTACATTACGTGTTGGTTCTGAGTGTGGTGGTCTCTAAAAATTCATTATTTATCCAGTAACATGGGTCTGGGGGAATGACAGGCGGGTTATCAGACAACATCGCAGGTCTCCTGTGACGTCTATCCTGTGCTTAATGTAGTTTTTTTCTACACAATTTTACTGTTATGCGGAAAAAAGGTACATCCTGTTGCAGTTGCAGCCGAGCCATGACGAAGAAAAAAACTATTTTCACAAAGTTGAATTGCAAAGTAATCCAGGGCCATATGATACAATTGTACATTTAGAGAAATTAGTTGCTTTGTGGGGTTCTCTATTCCTAAAAATTGCACTAAAAGATATCCGGAAAGTAGTGGAAGAATGTCATCCACTTCATTCTTCTCACGTTTACAAAATTTCAACATCTTTCGCTTCCGGTAGACAAGCCAACGAAAACAGCCCACTACAGTTGTAGTCAACTAAGCAAATGTATACTCGGGAGAGAAAAATCCACACAATTTTATCTCTCATCTGTCTCCTCCGCCTCCTCTGCAGGCTTATGGTATGTAGGATTGCAATTTCAACTAAAACTCCCGCAGAGTTAATTTCTATATCACACGCACAAGTAGTAGGAAGCTCTATTCAGGTTTTATACGTAGTTTTTACAAGTGAATGGCCATCAGCAATGAATGTTCTTCCTGTCTGTCTGTGTAGAAGGGAATAAAGCACAAGTTTTAAATTCAGTTGACTCCGTGTGTGGAGTATATCTCTGAATGAATGCGCTTCCTTTCAAATGGTCTACTAGTTACGGAGAATGTGAGATGCCCGAGAGTAGTGGCTGTGACTAATGTGCCCGTGTTGATGGTGGGACCTTAAGGAAGAGAATAAAACTTTGTGGAAATTAAATAACATTGGAGAATGAGAGCTGGGGATGACTGCTACGTTTTTGTGTGTGCGAGGGAGAAGTAGGACAAGAAGCTTATGGAAGTTGAAGCCCTCTAGCAAACGTACTGTGACGGTCAGTGGAATGAAAGTAAATAGGAACTGTGGCCACAGCAAAGGAGCAATTAGGGCAACATTCATTGGGAGATGAAATATGTGTAGCGAATCCAATAACAGTTTTCCTTGCTATAAACGAGTAAAATGGGGCGAGAGATTGACGGAAGGAGTCGGTTTCGAGAGAAGGGAAAGTCTGGAAATGTGATAAGGAGACGGAGCTACTCTGTATCATCTCATGATCTTTGCCCAGCGTCGTCTTTTTCTTCGGACAGCGGGCTTGTATATATGTGTTTGTGTGGGTACAAGAAGAGCCCCTGATATTTTTTCCCTTTAATCCTTCCCATTGAAACGCCATGACAGGGACGAGAGTCATGGTGAGCATAGAAATCAGCCGTGTGCGGTCCAGGCGTTGAAGTCGAAAAAATCCCTTTTCCCCATCCTTCCCATCAGTCCATCCATCCTTCCCGTTGGCAATAGTTGCACGACTGGAAGAACAAACGGCCTCGAAATCGTCTTCACCATAGTACTTCGCCATCTCGAAAGTGTTGGTAAATACTTGTTCGTCTTCCCTTCCGTCTTCCTTTACACTACTTTGTCCCTCGGTCCCTCTGAGAACGTAGGGAAAAAGACCGTTTGTCTCCACAAAGGCCATCTTTGCACGTGCATAAAGCCTCCCGTCTTGATTGAGTCAACTTGGGCAGCCAGAAGCAGTCAGCTAGTTGCTACTTCTTCAGCATACACTTCCAAATTATTTCCACCAGTTCCATTCTTCACTCCCAATGATATATAATGGGACAAACAAAGCCTTCAGGAGACAGCTCATGTGTTTTCGGTTACGGAAGGGACCGATTCCGCCCATAACATGGTTTATTTCTCTGAAAATTTACATTTAAACACTGTAAATCATTTTAAATGGGTCTGGACTTGAGTTTCTTATGTATTCCCTTTCCATGCTCAAGTAGCTATTTAAGCTGGAAAAGTGCCCTTCTTTCAATGACGACGGTTTGTCTGTTCATGGGAATTCCTATGAAGGGGATTCCCAAGCTCACATAACTTATCCATTTCTCACTTCACTCTCGCACCCAAACGCACATTACACAGTCGGCACACATCTTTTAGTATCGATTGGAATAAGCTGACTATTAATTGCTGCTATAGGCATCATTTGCAAAGTTAGCAGCAGTGCACTGCTAGTTTAGATCCTGACGGTAGCAAGAACTAGAGACCATTTTATGCTACTCCACACAGGCTATTTAAATGGATTTGGAATTTGATGTGATCATTAGACTCTCCTGAAGATAGGTAGACATAAAACTAATGGCCTCATTTAAGAAGTGTAACTCTTGGGATCTACTTGTTGTGATCCCTTATGGGACTTGATTTTGCAATAATTTGGCCTAAAACGAAAAGGGGACTTGGTTGATAGAAATATTAGAACTGACTCGAGTATTGCAATGCTTTGCAATAATGCTGGTGAACAGAGGCAAAGATTTCTAATGAGCCAGAAGGTCGTAATGTTAGTACGTTTAGTGCTCATTATCCAGTTACATGCCTTCCTGGCATCAATAGACAGCTGTAGTTGAAAGGGGAAAAAAAGTTAACAGCATGTAGAAAAGCTTATGACTCTGTCAATGAAAAGATGTGGAAATTGGAAATGAAAGGAATGAGAGAGTTGATAAGAATTATTGAGCAAGATTCATAAAGGGAGGAATGAGGGCGACAAGTTGAAGAAAAGTGTGTGTGATCAATGGAAGGGAGTATGTATGAGATTAACTCAAGGTTTATCACCTGGAGATCCACTCAATCTTCTTCAATTTTCTCCCTTGCAAATCTCCACTCTGACTTGAATTTTCCCTTTGAATCATCACTATATGCTCCTCACTCGCATGTATATATTGAAGGAGGAGAAAGTTTATGTTCAGTGATGCTTGGACTTGCTCAAGTTTTGTTTCATCAAACTTTTTTTGATCGGCAAAAGTTTTTCCACAAGAAAAAGGAGGAGGAGAAGAAGGGATGAGGAGGGTGGGATGGGTGGGAGTTCAAGTCGGTCAACAGGATTGTGGGAAATGGCTTTGCTTTATGGAGGATGACGAAGTCGGGCATGCTGGTTATGGAGGAAACGAGAGAGTTCCTCTCTTGTATTACAATGCTCCCATCTTATGCACTCTCACACACATTCATACACATAACCCCTACACTACAGTTCAACAATATTCACTACGGCTCCAAACACATGCACATATACACGCACAACCATGCCTCCCACTTCTCTGTCACTGTTGAGCAAGTTTCCTCTTCTCTCGCCCGATCTGAAAAACCACAAGCGCTACCAGCAGTCAATCACTCACAGCAGCAGAATTAAGAACTTTTTTTTAGAGGCATCCCACACGGGAAAAATCAGTGAAGCTGACTCCTTTGGTAATTACTTTTGAAAAAATTTAAACAATATATAGAGGCAGGGCTGGTAAGATTCCGTGCAAGTTGGCGATAATATCCTCCTCCTTCTTTCTCCTTTGTGTTGGAGAAAACAGCCTAAATGAGGACGACGGGAGATCGTTTGATATGATGATGAAACAAAGACCCGAGGGCGTGCAGTTTCCCTAAACTTGTACTCCAGGGTAGTCAATCTTCCAGCTCTGCTGAGTCTTGAGGAATGATTCTTAAGAGCCTCATGATGGAACAGGCTGGAGGTCTTTCCGGGATTATGTCTTTCCCTACCACGTACGTACTACATCTTGGAATGGACAAGCTTTGTGCGGAATGGAAATCCATAATAAAAAGGATGAGCTCGTGGGCATGTGGTTTAGTGTTGGAGAAGCACGTGTGTTGGCACAGCTGCCATCCTTCTAACCCTGTAGTGTTGCATGAATTCTGTTTTCACAAGCCTAAATGATGTTATTAATATGAACAAGATTCCTTGTGGCACAGTGGAGAGCCCCCATAGTCTACTTTAATGTATTCTAACATGAAAGGACATGTAAAATTACAAACAAGAACACGCATTGCGCAGCTCTCCGTGGGATCCCAGCAGCCATAGTATCATACTTGATCATATTATTGTTTGTCTGTGTATACCTACTTGTACATATATACACTCTAATTTCATCACACAATATCTGTTCAAGAAAGTAGTAACTTTCAAGCGTGAAATATGATACTAGAAACAGTGTAAGATGTGTGGGAGCCTTGGTCTCGTGCACTGAAATGACTGAGAGTGTTTATGGGAAAGTGCACAACATACGAGATGGAGCTTGTACCTCATGTAATTGAACTAAACAAGACCTTTGCGGTTTGCCTTTCTTTTATGCAATAGTTCGCAATGAGAACGCATTTCTGTAGGATTTGGGGCTAGTATTGCATGCGCTTTATTTGTGTAAGTGAAAGTTTGATGACGATTCCGCGGCTTTCTTGTCTCCACAGAGTGCTTTATTATGTTGATTGGTGGGGGGTGAACCATGCGAAGGACATATATTAGTGTGTGGTTACTTCGATTACGTATGCACACAGAGTGCCCAAATATCTTCGCATTGTCTGCCCTGTGTTGAATGTGGGTTTTGCGAGTGTCTGTGACACCGAAGAATCCTTGTTTAAATTTTAACAGGCTCTGGTGTACCAGGACTCAAATTTAGTGTCAGGGCCACTGGATGCATTGATTCAACATTTGGTACCGACTGAGACTTACTATCCGGATCGAGCGTTCATCTTTGCCTTTCTTCTCTCATCCCGCCTCTTCATACGTCCACATGAGCTTCTTGGCCGTGTGTTTCATCTCGCCATCACCACCCCAACACATTCACCAAAATATGTGAGTCACGTTTCGACCATTTTATCTACCACTTTCTTCCCTCTGCTCATTCATGCCATCACATACGCCAAGCACATGGAGAGAGGGCGACATGGACGCAAACCACAGCCCTTCCTTGGGATCATTCAAAAAAAAATTTATCCTCCAAAACACACACATTTCCTCCTCCAATTCTCTTCCTTATCCCCGTGGTTTTCTCTCCACCTTCTTCCTCCATTCCATTCCGGTTATCCTTTCACCATGAAAATAAAGGAGAAAATTGCTCTCAAATGTGAGAGAAACCTACAGATTGAGGCAGAGCACACGCTGACCCTCTACATGAAATGTAATAGAATCAACTTATTATGTGTCTATGTGTGTCAGAATTTTCCGCCAACAGACTCGGTCTCCTCTAGAGGAATTTTCACGGTCAAACTTACAGGGAACTCTGATGTGTACGCAATATACTGAATGCATTCATTCCCTAGGGACCCCACATGGTGATCAACTCTTCCTCAGACACACCGAGTAGGCATGATTTCCCTCATTGATCACCTGAATTCTATCAACGACTTTGGCCGTCGACACTCCCACCACTCCTCTTTTTTTCGTTCTGTACCTTTCTCCCTGAAGACCATCACGTATGTATAATCATCGAAAGGACTAGTGAGGTGACAGCTTCGGAGGATTCCTTTTACTTTTGCCACATAACTTTCACTCTTTGGCACATGTATGCCCATGTGAGGATTTGCGAGTAAGTGGGGAAAAAAGGAGGATTTTCCTCCTACTCCGCCTCATATGAGTTTTGGAGTGAGTTCGGGAAATAGTTGTTCTCGCGATTAATCTTAAATGCAAGCCCACGCTCAGGAACATGACAATTAATTTATTAGACCAACCAGACTGTGAGCCACAGGAATGATAAGATTTAGTCTCCGGAACCGTCCTTCCCAGAAGAATTCCTACATGCGACTACATTTATCTCTTCCATATGTCCAAGCAACAGCAATAATAATGCGTTACACGCTCTGACTCCACCGCATGAAGGACGAAACCACTACATTAATTAACCAGAGTCAGTCTCTCCTTGTATGTGTCCATTGATGTGGCGCCGCAGAGGGTGAAGACAGAAAATTCCTTTGTCCATTGACTTCAATAACGATAAAACAAGAGGCTGCCTGTTAGGGAAGCTTTGCTAAGCAAACACTGGGCGGTTGAAAAGTGAAAATCCATGTGGCAATTAATGAATTTTCTCATACGGGAACAAAAGGAGATGAGACAAGTTTTCCGCCGCCACATACATAATGCATTGTATGGCTATGAGAAAGCAAAGTTTTGCGAGTGTGAGCGTGTGGTATACATAGATAAAGTGTGTAATGAGTGCGGGTCACACGAGCTTTTGTTAGGAAATTTGGACTGGGTATAGGGGAAGGAAGTTGCTGGAGCAATCCGTTAATCTCTTGAATGCAACAATTAGCAGGGACACCGTGTAGCTGAATTAATAGACTCTGTGGGTGTACATAGACGTGTGTGGGTGTATGCAATTTGTTCATGGTTCTTGTGAAAAATTCCCTACCTTTCATCCAGGTCTTCAGGCCTCTCCTTTTTCCCCTCCAATACTGATCGATCTTCTTGCAACGCAAAAGAAAGTCTCCGTAAAAACAAAGGAAAAAACGAGGGAACTCCTGTGATTTTATAGCAGTGGGAAACGCAGATGTGAATTTGCAACCGCAATGATGATTTTCGTAGAAGAGGGCTCTAGAAATGCTAATGTCATGAACAGAGAGGAGTGTATTTGCGCCGGTGCATTCAGCTGTGCCCTTCAGCTACGTGAGAACTCTGAATAGCTAGTGTGCAAGACACCTTTACCCTTCTAGCTCTCTAGATCTTGGAAATCCACACTGCTAGCTATGCGACTGCAATCAGCCGTGTAAATGACTCTGTCTGCTCGGAATAACAGAGCCTTCCGAACGCACGTATACACACTTGAAGTCAAAGGGCACCCGAAGTACTGTTTTCACCCTCCAAGATTCGTTCCACAAAAAAATGTATGTGAGCCAATTAACTAATTGATGCAGTTGAGCACGTGTCCTGCATGGTCTGCTATGACCAAGCAGTTCCTCTAAATCTATAAAACTGATGCCAGGGGCCACTAATGGTTTGTAAGGCATCACCCACCCTCGCAATGAGTCACCAATAGGACTATGTTCAAACTGCAAACTGTTACTCGCGATTTGAGATTGGATAAGCCTCCGTGCTCTTTCACCCTTTTAGACTAATCCTAACGAACTCTAAAAATTCATCCAATTGTGAAGAGAGAGAGAGAGAGAGAGAGAAGTAAGTAGGATCACATAAGTAACCTGAGAACATGAATCCTACACATACGGACACACACACGCACACTTTGCTCAAGAGATACATAAGAGGGTAAAGCTCTTGGTTTCACATTCCATCTCATATGTTCATCTCTCCATGTGGGAGGGAAAAAAGAAAGAATCAATGAGGAAGATAAGTACAGCTTGGACATGTTGTTATATACTTGAAACAGAGCGTAACGAGAGCCGCCAACGTGCCTCAGATGGTGAAACTTCTGGGAGAGTGGACAGAATTATTTCCATACGACTTCCGGGATGAACTCATGATGGCTCACGTAAGAAATATAACCCAAAAGTGCGTCGCCGACTGTCCTCAAGTAAGTGAATAGCATGCTTATACCTATTTCGCTCGTGTATGTATACATTGTTCGCGGTGTTCCCCACTAACTTTAAGTACAAAAGCATGGAAAAGTGAGGTCTAGTAGTCCTCGAACTCTACGTGAGTACGTATGTGTGTGCCCGCGTGCGTGTAAAACTATAAATTACAAACACTAGCTCAACTGTCCATATACGGGCTATTGACCAACTTTTAAATACTGTCCAGCCTTTTGCCGAGCATGCTGAAAAAGCTTATGTATAGTGAACCTGCTGGTTGGACGATTGTGATGTCTGATATCTGTAAATTTATGACATGCGATGGATGTGAAAAGAGGGTCCAGAAGAAGAGCACACACCAACGCACTCAGTCTCAAAGAGAATATGGATAGGAAGTCATGCAGAGGCGGATTTTTCCTTGTGCAAAGAAGAATCCTAATTTCACAAATCCTCCTCCTGACAGCTATTTATGAGCTACTGGGACAAGGCTGCTGGTGCAGGAAAAAGAATTGTTTTCCAGCCTTCCATGCGTGCCACCTAATCAATTGTACCACAGGATTCCTCACCATGTATGTATGCATGTATAAACCATGTAAAGATATCTCTCCTACCTCTAAATCCTCTCTTCCATCGGTCATCAACTTCATTTATACTGCTACATAGTTTCAGATCTCTCAGCCAGATAATTGGGGAATCATTGGAAAAACTTTTGAAATTAGAACCCATCTATTGAAACACAGATGGGCGTGAACGCCTATAAAAATTAATAATACGTATATTGAACATGCATAGGGATATCTATACAGAAGATTGCGAACAATTAATCTTGCGTAGTTATGATTCCAATTTCCCCCTATAGTAGACGGAGTGTATTTCTGTGTGTACGTTATATTAGAAAAGTTGCGATTTCTCTGTTACTATGGTAAATTATAATCACTTTTTGGGCATAGATTCGCAAGGAAGTTTCCCAGTTGTTAACAACATTATTGGCCAGACTAACTACACTGGAAAAATATGAAGACTTTCTCCATCGAATACATACTGATACTGCCTTAGTAGAGCCTCTACCAACCGTAAGTACATTTATTTCAACTTTTTCGTCTCTATACCATATATAATTATATATATATTATATGACCTTCCTCTATGGAGCAATCTGTGCAGAGCGAAACACAAATTTCACTGCGATCCCCATTTGCTATTGCACGCGGACATTAAGGCGGGGAGGGTGAGGTGAAAAGAGATATCTACACATTCATACAAGCCGAAAGCCAATACAGAGATACACCTTGAGCAGCATTTGGAAGCCAAGAGGAAAAAGGAAGGACTGCGGCGGGTAACATACTGCAAAGAGGATTATATAACTAAGGCTTCTGGTCCCCACCTTTTTTATGCTGTCGACTTTTCCGTGACTCAAGACTTTCTTCATGGCCTTAGTAGAGTGAAGAATGTTTCCTGAATTGGATGGCTTGCAATGATTTATGCATTTTATTATCGTTCACCAAATTTTTCATACTCCCCTGTGTGTGTGTATGTGTAAAGATGTATTTGCCTTTTCCTCTGTCTCTCTCTCCCCATGGTATTCTGTGAATTGTAAGGGAAACGAAAAGCACCGCCTATGAGACCGGGACATTGTGAGGACGACTCAGAGCTGAATATGAAGTTGATACTAACAGTGGGAAATGTATATAAAAAAAAATTAAGCGCACTGCCATTTACTTGCTCATAGAGAGTTCTCTTTAGTCTCTGCTTTTGCAATGTTTTATGCAAAAGTCCGATGTCCCTGTGTACCTTAAGGTGGGAGAGTTACATTGTGAACGGGTCGACTGTGAAAAAAGTGCACGTGGTAGTTGTGCGCCCAAATGTTTTTCGGAGGATACACATGGATCGAGTGTGATGGTACTCGAATTGAATCCAGGAGAGAAAGGGTGAAGTGTACAGAGAGTATGTCTGTCTAGGCGTCTGTTTAGCTGCCAAAAGCAGTAGTAGAAAGACGGTTTGAGAAAAGCATTTAACATATTTTCAATCCTCTCTTTGCATATTTTACTTTGTTCGAAGGCGAAAGGACAAGGCAATTGCCGAGCAGAGGTTTGGAAATTTCTTGGCGCTATGAAAGGATTTGTTCGTTTCCCTGCAATTCTAGCAGTCACATGACACTACATTTGCACACACTTGGTAGTAGTGCATAGTTTGAGTCCTTTTGGAGTCATCTCCTTCAAGCTCAGCCTCTCCCTCTTCTACGATTCTCAATGTCCTTTTCTTTGAGCAGAGAACAGAGCGAAAACGTCTACCATTATACTTGAATCTGACATATTTTACGAGTCACCCTTTTAATTCTATTACTGACTTATTTCACCCCTTGTGACATAATTTTGACATGTTTCCCACTCTTGGTGCGACAAGAGTGCGCATTCCATCTTAAGAACCAACTCTTTCATCGGCACAAGAATTGTCTAAAAACCTATTAAGCTTTCACTTTTCCTAGACGACTATTGAAAATCTAATACTTTCTCACTCGGAACTTTTACTTGGGAGGGACCATTTGCGAAAATCGCATTTTCGCTAACATCCCTGCCGGTTTCCAGTGCTTCTTCCTGTCCAATGCTGTCCAATAATTCCTTGTGAACACTCTAATACTTTGGACATTGGAAAACTTTTACCGTTTATGAAAACGCAGAGGGAATATTGACATTAGATTTCTGCTCCAGACCACATGCTCAGCAAAAACACGTGCTTTTAATCTCTCGCAGACAGAGAGTAAGAGAAAGAGAGCTACTGGCCTCATTACTACTGGATCTGCAACTGCCGTCTTTAGTTGTTTTCCGATGCATACACATCATTCGCTCAAGCTGCTTACTGACTACTGCGAAAAGTTACCACTGCTGTCTTCCCTTCTCCTCTTGATGGGATTTCAAATTAAGCCGTTACTGATATAAAGTACAGCTTAGGTATCCCTTAGGAACTAACTTACTATGGGAATTTAGCCTCTTCTGGACACAATACATGGGTAATAGTCTCTGATGTCAGTCCTCACTCAGTCGTTCCATGTGCATTTCAGTTCAAAAGGGAAGTACATGCTAAGTGTGGGTCAATTCGCGTTGAGCGGAATAAGACTAAATATCATAAGAGCAAGTTGTATAGCTACATTACTTACATATATCTAAAATCGTTGTATTTCTCTTGCAGCCGACTGTGAAAACGATATGTCCGGACCCGACGACTCTGGCCCAGCAGCTAACACATATAGAGTTGGAGCGACTGTCTCACATTGGACCAGAGGAGTTTGTTCAAGTAAGAAATGTACACTAGCTCATTCAACAGCGTGACGGGAAGACGAAGAGCAAGTGGCATATTGCACTGCTAGCTCATCTGTAATTGTCATGCCTGTCTTCAACTAGTTGCCTTCCACATCGATCTTAGCAAATTAATTATTACTTGCACTCACGCAGGCTTTTGCCAAAGACAATCTCCGGGGAGAATCAAATTACAAGGAGTTTAAGAAGACGAGGAACCTAGAGTCTTATGTTCAGTGGTTCAATCGGCTCAGTCACTATGTAGCAACGGAGATCTGTAAGGTAAAGCTTCCTCTCACTCATCTCGAGTTCTGGTATGAGAACGCTGGACAAATGCCTGGCTATTACAAATTTGACATCCGTATTGCAGGCTGTTAAAAAGAAATCCCGGGTGCGACTTGTCGAGTACTGGATTGAAGTAGCGAAAGAATGTTACCGTATCGGAAATTTTAATTCTCTTATGTCCATTATCGCTGGGTTGAACATGGCTCCAGTGGCACGACTGAAGAAGACGGTAAGTGGTTTCAAATTTCCATCCTGTTCTACTCTAGAGAAAGCCTTACACACCCGCCTGGCTCTGTTGGAGACGGCATGTTATTAATGTGTACATATATACGTGCATTACTACATGGCACGACAATAGTGATGATGGCCGCTTCCATTAGTTGACAGGACAAGTGATAAAGCTGACACTTCATACAAGTGCTCTATTGTTGCATGTGTACAACTTTGTAGTTTACACGTGTGAAATGTGGAGAACGTTGCTGTCGTCTAATATGTAGGCGATTGAGTGAAGACAGCGTTACAGCATGGACCAAATGATGGTTTAAGTGTCATCTATTAGGAAAAGAAAATTTAATTAATTAGTCGGAAAGATGTGACTTACTTGAGGCTGTAATTGAGTGAAGCAGTCGACAGTGTATGACAATGCCGCTTGGTCGAGGAGAGTGCTGCTAATGAAAGTCAGTAAAAGCGTGGCACTAAAATGTTGGGACATTTTCTCCCGCAACTCAGTGTCCTCCTTGTTCAACAGTTTGCCTTTTGAGTGCCTGCACTTTATTCTCCTCCCGACTCTTATGCGAAAGAAAGGGGGATATTGGGGGGCGGTGTGAGCGTGTTTTTAATATTTTCCCTCTGAAATGATTGATCGGAGTACTTTGTTCGGATGGTTAGCAACAGCACTATTGTATCTTTGTGCAAGTGTTGTGAGGCAGACTACAGCAGTCAGGACTGTCGTTTGAGACGACCAAGTCTGATGGTGAAAGAACTAGGGGGACAATAACAACTAATGTAATGATAATGAATTTGATGGGATAAAGTTCCTGGACGTCAGTACGAGTTAAGTTTTCCCCTTGAAAACGCGGTTCTTCAGCAAGAAAAATAATTAATGACTGTTTCTCCTATGGCTCTTGGTGGATGCTGCTACCGCTGTGGAGCTGGCCTCTTTTTGATATACTTGGGCTAAAAGTGCGTGGACATGTATTGCGTACATAGATAACCGAATCCCGTTGTCTCCGCGTCTATTCCCATATCTCTTTCCTTCCCTTTTCCATCTACTCATTTTATTTGTTGTCTTTTTCTCGGTCTCTTTCATGGTTTGGCCTTTGGTGTGGCCATCGTGTCTACACTTGGGCGTATGGGACTATTTGTATTGCTGTCGGATATCCTCCCACCAACAGTGGAGTAAAGTCTGCACGGCTCAACTTACCACTTTGGAACATCAAATGGATCCATCTGCTAATTTCTCTTCTTATAGATCTACACTCAAGGTAATGGGCCAACAAAGAGGGCTGTCCATTTCTTTTAGCTGTACTGATAACCTAACATGGTGGCCTCGATAGTCATTTTTTCCATGTGTCCTACTCTTGTGACGAAGGGGCCAAGGAGGGTAATTTATTTATTGCAGCAGTGCCATGCTTTCTTTTACTCTAAATACCGCCGTTATGTGGTCCTGTCTGTATTTACTGTGTGCGTAATATATGTGAAAGAACAAAGGGATCCACATATTTGCTGTGGCGAACTCGTGATTGTGCGTCTGGGTGGCATTTTGCAAGAACCGTATTACCCTCCCACACTGAAATTTCATGTTGAGCATTGGAACTTTTCATAAAGTCTTGTGCATCATGGCACCACGCTATCATGTGCCCATTGTCGCAAAAAGTTAGCAAAAATGCCTGCAACTTTTCCCTATTCATTTTGTCAGGGGGAAAGGAAAAATCCAGCGGTGAAATTAATGTCATATGTTATTTTGTACAGGAGGCGGTATGGCGTTCAGTCTGCTCGACGGATGAAGGACAAAAAATTGTGATTCCATTCTTTTCCTTACTTGTGAAAGATTTGTATTTTCTCAACGAAGCCTGTGCTACAAAGTAAGTTTTGACGTGTAGAAGAAGGCATTAGTGCGTTCCACACCCATGTGCGGGTAGTCACCCCCCCCCCCCGACGAATGCGTTCACGCCGGCAATAATTTACTCTTATATTGACAACGAGAGCCTTTTTCTGCTACTACAATCGAATGTATACATAATATTTTAGAACTCAATCACGACGTGTCAAATGCACTCAAAGTTACAATTCGAAAGCAAGTGCTCGACTGTACTTTCCTGTCTGGTAAAAAGTGCGTGAGACTGGGTGTGTGTGGGAATCTTACAAGGGCGACCATTCGTGAGGACGTACTCGTAGAATACTTTTGACCATACAAAAGCCCGCTCATGTTCTCCCAGCACACACACATATTGTATACGTCAAAATTGATAAAACAGCACTTTTCTCCCATCTCAGCTCATTGTTTGTGCAATCCAAAAAAAAGAGTTACTGTCGAAAGAATGTCGGGTCGAATACGTACGTTCATTGCCGTTGCTGCGTGACAATCTCTCGAGGATAGTATATCTAGTCATCATTGTCAAATGACAGTATCAATAATGGTAATACATTTGTAGGCTAATACTCTCTCGTTCGTTTTCAATTAGGCTTCCCAATGGGTACATTAACTTTGAAAAGATTTGGCAGTTTGCCAAGCAAGTGACAGAGGTGTTAGCATTACAGCAAATCACTTGCTCCTTCCCGCGTGTCCAGACCATTCTCCACACTTTAAATACTTCGCCAGTATTTTCTGAAACGGGTAAGTTTTATTTAATTGTCTCTCCCTTTAAGCTCTCTTTCCCAAAAACTGAATCCTCTAAACATTTCCATATGTTCAATTTCACACACACACGCACACATACGGCTCACACATACTAATTTTCCTTTACTCCACTTTGTTAGTCCTTGTGCGAGATTCGGGGAAGTTTGTGTAAATTATTTGGAATCACCGATTTGCAGTCACACTGAGAGAAAGCTCATTCAGGTTGACAGCTTGAAAGCTTGTAATGATCACGTTTAAATTTAGTTGACTTTTCTTTATGTTTGCCCAGGATCCACTAGCTTAGACAGGGAGAACACCTCAATTTCCGCTGAGGGAAACACTCAGGCAGTGAGTGACTGAGTGGGCATTATAGGGGAAGTTTACACTAATGCTTTCCTCCTTCTATATTTTCCAGCCCCATGCAATCTATATGTATACGTATGCATGCGGAGAAAGGGAAACTCTGTTTGGATTCCTTCAAGTAATTAAATGGAATGAAGTGGGCGAGAGACGTCGTAAACAAGTCTACCAGTTAAATGCCGTCTAAAGCAGTATCCTCTGTCTGAACGTCTGACAGTGAGCGAGTGTGTGTCTGTATCTGTGTGCCTGTGGTATTAGTATGTATCCTAGGAGTTTTAAGCTTGGCTTAGGAAAAGCAAGACTAAATTCGTATTTCTTTTTATTGTTTTTGACAATAGCATTGTGCCTAGCGTCCTATGAGCGGGAAGCTGCCGACAATTTACAAGACAGAGAAAGGCTCAAGTATCTGCTCAAGGAAGAAGCCAGTAGTTCAGAGGTATCAGACAGCTCACCGAAAAAGAAGCACTTCAAGAAGTCCAAGAAGTCAGTTCTATCAGCTTCAACAGCAGCAGCTGCCAGTGCAACTTCTTCCAATATCGTCAACTCCACCACAAGTAGTTCGAGCAGCGCCTTTGCTATTGCTGCCGCCATCGTCAATGCTCCTTCAACAAGCAATTCCCTCCTATTTTTGCCTGTTGTCACGGAGGGTGATACAAGCATGGAAAACACTGCTGATAGTCCTGTGATTCTGCATGAGAATAATCAATATGACAATAGTCCATCAAAATCCCCTTAACTCCTATGATCGTAAATTACTCTTGTTTTCATGACCACTTCACATACCAATACGGTCTCTTAAAGTCATATTTTTGGTCTTTACACTAATGAAGCAAATGCAAAGCCTGGGATGTCGAGGAATTTCTATTGAATCGAAATATTAAAATTGCACTCATAACCCTAGAGTTTGTGTATTTGGTCATTCTTCAATTCATATTCTTATTACGTCATACACAACAGGCTTTAAAAGACACTGTCACGAGCTGAAGAGGCGGAATTCACACATCAGTTTTCCCCCACCACTTCTCCTACAATATGAATCTTGTGAAGATGAGCTATTGAGTATGAGTGACTCAAAGGAAAATGTAAATAGTCGCTCCCATTTGAAGATACGAACTCGTACGAGATCGTACAAAATGGATGCTCCATTAACGGCACTAATAATGCTTTTACTAGGACCATACTATCGCCATGGTGGTAGTGAAAGCATTCTCGTCGACAAGCTTATTTGGAATGCTTTCCAACTCCACCATAAATTTCTGCTGGAGCGGAGAAGGAAACAGTATAAGCCATGTACCTGGTTCGCTCTCAGCGTAGACACATAGGCACATCTCATGCTTTTCTCGCTGAGCTAGCCAAGGTATTTATACTGTGGAAAGTCCTAATGAGTTTTCTCCAGAGTCGCTCACATGGCATACATATGTGTATGTGTAACACTGCATGCATTTAAGTTTCACCTTTTGGGGGGAGAGAGGAAATTTATTCTATCCTTCCAAGCCAGTCTGATGCAAGGAATATTCCGGTAGCAGCATTCAGTGTCAAGTAAAAAATACTCTGCTCCTCTTTCCCCTTCAAATCTCCCTTGCCTATTTCCTCTCGTAATATGGGCGTCAGGAAGTAATGGAATAGCACCTGCTCTCACTCTTCTCGACTATCTTTCCCTCAGCAGACCTTCTTCGGACGATGCAGTGCACAGCTCCTCTCCGTCTTTGGTAGGAGAGTGTAGTACACAGATGACTTTATTATACCACTAGTTCATTAGAATCCTCGAGCCCAATGTGCCCATTGCACCTTAATCAACTCTTGCTAGTCTCAACACTTCATACAGACCCTCTTCCTCCCTCATTCTCGGGCTGACATATTTTTATTCGTTATCTCTGACAGCTTCCAACGTTTATAGGAAATGACAGACGCTTTGTATGAAGGTCCATGCGTAAGTACATAGCCATGCTAAGGATCGCACCGCAATTATTTTTAATCATCTTTCAGTTCCCTTGGACAAGATAGTTGCTCAGAGTCTTTGCTACATCCGTCCCTCTTCTACATGTTGTCTCACACTACTAATACTCGTACCTCGGCTCCAGCTGCCTGTTAAATGTTCCTTTTCCTGACTCATTTTGTATGCTGGCGCATGACTGTGACAGTGACCGATCGTAGTGTAATTCGGTACTTACGCTTTGCAATTAGACGTAAAACTTCCAAATTTCGTTCCAGCATTATTGCAGCACGTAAGAATCACATGAATTTGCTGGATTTTCTGTAATTATTAATCACCACACATTCCTTTACATATGTATATAATTCATAATAGTTGAAATCCACCGCTTGGCACTGTCCTTTTGACCAAGTTCCGTGACGTTGGAATCCTAGAGGAGGTCTCGATGGCTACGAACAAAAGTAGTGCAAGAATACGAATTGCAATAAAGATAATTCGGAGCAACAACCAACTCATTCTAATTTCCAAGAAGCGTTCATAAATATTCATACGTGATCATAAAATTTATTTGGAGCAAGCAAAACTGGCTGCGAGGGTGAAACACTTCTGTGATGCTTGAGAAAATACAATAGATCATTTTAAAGAGTCTGTCTCTCCATGTTGTTGTAGTGTGAATAAGGGAAAGTGTATATAACAAGTCTACAGCATTTAATTTATTCCAAAAATACTACAAGCTCGCGGAGGAATGTCAAGACCTTGTAGAATTGTGTCTAACTCCCCGCCCTCCTTTACGAGCACAAGTGTCATATTCATCTCAGTTCGCTGGGAACAGCAGGAGACTTCTTGTGATTTCTACTGTGTGACCCTAAAACACACTCTGTTCCGCATCCCATTTGCTCAAAAAGAATATCGCAGGCGAGCACAACCTCTGTCTCTGACTCCGCCGATGCTTGCCACGATAGACAGGGAGACGGTTGGCTTTAAATAGAGGAACAAGTTAGTAAAAACATGAGAAATATAGCCTCCTTGTTGATTTTTCAAAATAAAAAAGAACTTTTGTCATAAATTTATGATGAGCGATAAAAAAGTCGAGGAGTAGTGGGAAGCGAAGTTGGGACGACAGGCAGAAAAAAGAAGTGAGGTCGACCGCAGAAATAGAACCTCACTGTGTTTTCTGCCTCTCAAGAACTGTGCTATACCCACATACACATACATACACGTGCAGTATCCTAATATGTTCAACATTGTGTCTAATAAACGTGATTTGTCTCATAACCAGCCGCACACAAAAACTCTTTCTCTTGCCATGAGCTTAAAAGCCACCTCAAGTTCCTTATGAGGGTGCGAGTCAACACTTTTACTCAACAATATAAATGAGTTTGCAAAAGTTGAGCAAGTGTGAGGGAGTAAAATACCAGACATTGTTTACAGCGGCGTTAAAAGAAACTTGCTTTCACTTAATACATCCACCTACTTCAATCTTTCCCTAATTTCATCCAGTTAACACAATACAGCTTACTAAAGCATGAAATTTGCATGGCAATTTATTTCTCTCATTAAACTCCCATGTGAATAGGAAGCCAATAAATTCGGACTATGTATATACGCTTTGAATGGCAACATTATTGGTAATCCCGCCCCATAGTTAGTACGTTAATTAACTTGAATATTTTGATGAGATATTTGTTGAAGAGAGAGAAAAACGTCCATAATCCCAGTCTGTCGTGCCAGGCACGATGCCATGGCGTCCTATGTGAATCACCAGGAGCGATATGAAACATCCAAAGTTTCTTGTGTGTTCAAGCAGAGAGAAATAGAACAGAATAGATTTACATTTATCTTGCAAAGAGGCGTTCCCTCCTTCCAAAGTGAATGGACAGGATTTATTTTCGTCATGTCACTACTGGTACGTGTGTGCAGCTTCCTGCTCCTGCCAGTAGCGCTTCTCTGCGTCCCCTGATCGGATATGCAGGGAAGTTACAAAATCAAGCCGTATAATTTAGATTGTAACAGCCGGTGAACGCTAGGGCTAGTAGTCATGGAATATGTAATGTTTTCCATTATTGACTTGAGCGAGGGCGAGACATGGAGAATGTGGATGAGTTAGAGGGTAGGGTAGGCTATGCAAAGAGAGCGCGTGTGTGTATGCGCGTATGTGTGCGTGTGTTACGAGAACGTTAAGGAGCTGACGGGTAGAGAGGAGGCAAAAGCCCAGAAAAACTACATGTCAAATTGAGTTGCAGAAAAAGCCGAGCCGCATCAAGTTCAAAGAAGAGCAATAAGAGTGAAAGTGGAAGGGAAAAGGGGAAATAGAGGGAAGCAAACAGAAGGAAAGAATATGGTTAACAGTAAAGATTTGCCGATATTCAAGTGAATAAGTTAAGAAGTCAAGGGCTCTGCTTCTATACTGTCCGTCCTTGGATTTCTCTCCAACGATGAAAATCCCGCTGGCAGCAAAATCTATAGAGTGACAACAGAGGCGACGCATTTTTCTCCCCAACATCCATCCCTCGCTGCTTTGGTAAATAACTAAAATGGTCAGGCAGGAAAAGAGGATGGTCGAGTTTGGTACTTACTTTCCCCAAGCTCCTTCTGTTTTTTTCCTTGGTGGAACATGTGTAGTGTGTCTCGGACACGAAAGGGAATAAGAGTTCAACAGACGGAGAAAAATGATGCTTGAGTAGAAAAAGGAGGTAAATACAATAGAAAAAAATGTTCCTTCAAACAAGGGATCTTGCTGGTTGCTATATAGCCAAACCAAAGATTGAAGAAGAAATGTCAAGCATTTATACATGTCATTATTAATGATAAAAAGGTACCCCAGAGTTGAGAAAGTTGGAACAAGTAGTATCAACATGGCTCATTGTCTTCTTTCTGGCACAATAAAAGAAACTAAAAAAAACGAGATTACTCGTGTTCATTACTTATACGACTTTTCCACATATTTCCTTGTGCTTCCAAGCAGCAGTAGCAGCAGAGCTGCTAAGATTTTATCTGCACCCGATGGCACAATACATGACATTTTGAAGGGTGGAGTAACTGATCTTGCACACTGGAAGAATGACCGTCCTATCATCACTTTCATCATCATATTGTACATACCATCAAATGGAATTGATTTCACATGCTTTTTTATAGTCATGAGAGTATGAAAAAGCGAGAAGAAAGCGGGATTGAGTGAGATGATGATCATGTTTACTCAAATGCTCCTCTCCCAACTACAAGTGGAATAAATAGGAAACTTGACTGATATCATCCACATATTTTGTTTGCCTCATGAAACCCGACTCTAACCAATGTATATATACTGTGATAGTGATTGAGTAGTGGCCTCTAAATTGCACAGCGAATAAAACTATACTCACAGTTGGAGAAAAGAAACCGATATCTGTAAAGGAAAAAAGCTTTATATGAGCTACGCAAACCTAAAGCCCTCTTTCTCTAACCACTTTTCTCCTCTGCCATCTCATTGGAAGGCTGCAATGATTCTTGGTCATTTCGCAGGAAAAACTTCTCACGCATACACACAAAACATCCCTGGCAAAGGGCACAAACTCTTCTATAGGCCTACCTCCCACATCCACACAACGTGGAAACCTCACAATTTTACTTTCATGTGTATGCGTGTGTGTGTGTTAGCAAGTTAAATCGGGATGGCTTAAAAACCTGGCGTGTATACTTGAGTGTATGCATTACAGTGAAGCGCAAATGGAATGTGAATGTGAAAAATGACCTTATTCGCTCTTGAATTAGGGATGGAGATGAGGGAGAAGCTTGGAATTCCTCACTCTCTCCTCGCCAGCTAGGTCACTTGGGATGCATAAACGAACTATAGGCCCACACACGGGATATTTAAGTACCATATGAGCAAAGGGAATAATGATATTCTTACATGTTCTTTCAACTTACCTCTCACATTACTTATTTTCACTGTCCTCCGCACACTTAAGGATGTCTGCCCCTTTATTTCCACTGCACAATCCGATGGCAGTGGGAGCTGAGAGAAGAGAAACGACAATACTCAATGAAATTTCAGCAGGTCACTCCATTTTAATGAAATTGTCTCTTGAAATTTCATTAAAATGGAGTGACCTCTCACAACCGTGTGACACGGTCTCATTCAATCTGGCATGCATCCTTCTTAGTTTTTTGCCCTCATATATAATAATCATGTATAAGGCTTTAAGGTATAGAATGATTTCCTGTGGCGCACATTTTGACACCACTCTTCATGATTGCAAAAAGGTTGTGCATGCGTGTCCATATAAGTTAGAATGGTCTAGTCTAGAGTATATGGCTTGCAAAAAACATACAAATAATGATTAATGCTGCCTTTTTTCCACTGCCACCCACGAAGGAACGCATTAGTTCGAAAAATATATGAGTGCATGTATGTCGGTGAGAGAAGGCAGGTTCATCCATGAGAGTTTATCAATTCATCCATAGTGTGGCAATGAGTGAAAGTAAAAACAAACTGAGAAAGTGAAATGTTGCTACTTGTATTGGCACTGAGTGGATCATTAGTGTAAGGAGATTAATATCTCCGCTTATGTTTAAGTGTTGCTATTAAGTGAAAGTTGAGAGTGAGGAAGACGGAGATGGGTGAGAAAGTAAGATTAAGTGAGCTTCTGTAAGCATCATTGCCACCATGAATGAAAAGGATGTGGCATGAATAGCCAAGTGTTCTCACTCCAATGATGGATGATGATGATGATGAGTACTACTACGATGCCTACTGTGATGTGCCTAGGGCAATGATGATGATTGGGATTAGCTTTTTTCCTCTCACTTACACGCCTTGGTAAAATACAAATTGTTAGAGATTCAAGCTGCGTTAATCTTAGTCGTTACCATTGTCCCTCCGATGCACTGTTTGTATAAATGTAGATTGTCCTATTAAGCGGAAAACTTGGTCTGACCCAGCGTCGAATCTTTTCTACTTCTGCCTAGAAAAATATTCCCCAAGTTTGGGGGTAATATAGTCCTGTATTGTGAGCCGTCCCCCCTCTCCGGAGACACTGTAAAAATAACTTCGAGCTGAAGCCAATTCAGCTGCTTCCAGTGAAATTCTAAGTAAACAGTAAAATTGTCGATGCTTTCTTTGAAGCCCTGTGCGGGCGCTAAATTTGCTCATATGCTTTAACATTGAGTGCTTTTTTTTATCCGCGCTGAGCTTTTAAGAAAGTCGCAGAAATTACCGTCGTTTTTTAGTCGCGGATATCTATATCCACGACTCTTGAGATCGGTCACTTCCTGTGTTTGTGATTTCGAGGACTCGCGAGGTGCAGCACAGCTGGTCTTCAGTGATTTTGGGCGATTTGGGCAACATCAATCGGTAGGCAAGGATTTGGATATGTGCCCTTCGCTCCAGTCCGAAGTCTTCAGGTGCTACAGTTTAGGAGATATATGTGTCCGCATTTGTTGGATTTTGGCAGTTTTTGCCAGATCTCTAAATAAGAGGAAAGAGGTTTTTTGTAATGCTATCTAAATGGCTGTAATAATTTTCTTCGAGCTTGCTGTACCATTTCAATGGTTTAATCGCTCATGCTTTATCATGTAAACTGGAGTCTTGCTGTTGGAACAAGCAAAGATGAGTTCTTATGAGCCTGGAGGAACGCCTCAAGACCGCTTTATTCTGTTACTGATAATCATGGAGGCTCCAAGTTAACCGACACTCGACTATTGTCGGCCCAAGTTACCCGATCATCCTGTCCTGACCTCACCAGGCAGTATCATTTCTTCGAGTTTCCCGACACCTGACTTTTGTCGGCTAGTACTCAAGTAAACCAAAGCCGACTTTTGCCTTCAAGCTACCCGACTTTCACGACAAAAGTCGATCGAAGTCACTCGGAAATTTTCGGCTAATCTTAAAGTTACCCAACCACAAACGTTAATTTAAAAAAACAGAAATACCTTGAATTTTTAGAAACAATAATTCAAAATTCTGGAACAAGTAATTTAAAGGTCTGGTTGCATAAATAACTACCCAAATAGAATCAGAGCAGTCGGCTATCGCCGCTACCCTTCGGGGGGGGATAGTTTTCTAGTAACGGCGAGCTATCGTTCACCGTTACTTATTACCAGGCTCTCGTCCAGCTGCTTAAATATTTCAAACAGCTCAGCGGTCACACGGAGTGTTCTTCCGCGATTTGGCAAACACCAACGTGTAGCCAATGATTACAAGCATGTGATTTTGGTTGTTCGAAATGGCTGCGGTGTATAGTTTCGGAGATACAGGGATTTCCGCTTGATCCGACGCCTTTTAGATTTAAGCGTGACGTATGTACACACATGTAAAGTCATAAAAAAGAGAAAAGTGCTGAGTAGAGCTGCTGACTCACGCTGTTCTATTGCAAGTGGGGCAAAGGCGCTACAGTGACAAAGTGAGCACACGGGCAAAAGCAGCTCACGAACAATGGCGGCACGGGCAAAGGCGCCATAGGGAGCAAAGGGGTACATGGCAAAAGGGGCGCAGGGGGATGGTACGTACCGCACCCCTCCCCAAACTTACGTATCCCTCCCCAAACTCACCCTACCCCTCCCCAAACTCACCCTACCCCTCCCCAAACTCGCCCCATCCCTCCCGAAACTCACCCTACCCCTCCCCAAACTTACGTATCCCATCCCCAAACTCGCCCCACCCCTCCCGAAACTTACCCCACCCCTCCCCAAACTCACTCCACCCCTCCC
>JAQIWI010000234.1:0-47358 GCA_034698825.1 Deuterosminthurus bicinctus | reverse complement strand
GCCTGCTACACTTTCCCTTCCAATCCATTAAATTTCTATAAAATGGTTCCAATAAAAACAATTTTATCATAAAAGTAGACGGATAAACGATAAATACGGAGGGCAACTTATCAAAGCATGAGAGAAAGAGATTAAAATGTTCTTTCAATTGCAAATGTGCACGAGGAAATCCCCTTGAAAAAGATACAGAGAGAGAGAAAATAGGATATGATACACAGTTGATGAGCAACAATAGCAAATTAGGAGTAGAATTTCCTTATGATCCTCATTACTAAAGCCACGTAGTAATTGACCATCGCCTTCCTCTACGATTTCCAAATCTATTAGGGTAGGGAGCACTGTGTGCACACTTCGTAACGGTATTCAGAATAATCAATTGAATGCGCCCATAGAAAGGAGCGAAGGCACCTCCTACCCGTCCCGATGTTTGGGAGTTAATGAAGCATCACTGAGTTCCAATGATCTCAGCTAAAGGGAGGTATACACTAAAGATATACTTTTTTTCTACAAGGCTTCATCTCACTCAATAATGCAGGACAGCTTGTATACGAGAGTAGTAATTGAAATAGTGAGTACCTAAATACGCTGTCGTCAATATGATCTTGACAGAGAATAGAATAAATAACACACGCTTATCCAACTTCTGACGTGCGACTTAGCAAATAAAATTATGAGGCTTAGGACCCAGGCTAGTATTAATTCCTACGGTGGACTGATCACAGTTAATATCATGTCAGTTTTTACAGCTCATCACTATTGATGCTCATCAAGAATAATATACGCAGGGATCCAAGGGTATAGATGCTTCTGCTGCTGCAGCACACCAAAGGATTTCAATGCAGCAATCAGCTCCAGGCTGGCACTTTCATTGTAAGTGCCTCATAATTCCATTACACTAACATCTACAGATCCTAGTTTCCCACAGAACTCATCGTTTCACTCAATTTTAGTCAAATAGCCAGATTGACCCCGTGGAAATAATTAACCTAAATTCACTTGTGCACACACACTGCACCATCACTTTTCTACTCAAAGCACCCTGCCGTCATGGAAAACAGTGAGGCACGGCAAGCCTGATGGAATATGAGCCGAGAAAGCCGTGAGGAGTGTCGATGATCTTTCTGGCCCAAACCTCTCCGCTTTCTGCTCTGTCCAAGACATGGTAAAATTCAGTTAAAGCACAACCAAGAAGTAGAGCCAGAAACATGAGGAAATCTCCCTTGGCGAATGCAGCAGTTAATCACTGTCAATGGTATTAGAGTCAAATTGACTGTAAGTTCTGTCACACAAACAGTAGCTCTGCAAACACACGCACTCCTTTCAATGTTCCATTCATCCTCCTAATTCTCCTCGTCATCTTCGTCTTTGAAAAAGCTGAGGCAAGCATAAAAGAAGAATACAAAAAGCCACTGACAATCCACACAACAGTAAAGGAGTAAACTGAGAAAGCAAGCACAAGTACACACACACACGGCCGCTACATTTTTCTCTGTAATGTAACTCACCATCATGTTACTCGTCTACAAACCCTACCCATGTTGCGTGACAAATCATCCTGGACGTCTTTGACAAATTAAGACTTTGCCTAAATAGACAACATAATGATAAAAAAGGTAAATGGAAAAAAAACTGACGTAAAACGAGCCTTGAATTAAAGCTGAAATACATAACGTACCTCTTTTACACAGTCGTACATACTAGTCTCATATAGTACTTATAGATTTGCACTCTCCCCCTTCAGCTCATACTGTCATTTAATTTAGGGTGGACCAATACAAAGAAGGATCTATCAGTTTAATCATTTTGCAGGTGAGAATATGTTCAAAGCACATAAGGGGGACGTTGGAACAAAGACATTTTCATTAGTAAATGTAATTGCAAGATTGGTGGACACTATTAGTGAGCTTGTTAATCCTACCGACGCAACATCGTTGCGAGGATGAAAGCTGCTAGTTTTAAGCAGATTTCTTCAGATCTACACACGATCTATAGCAAGAGTGCGAGTGGGTGACGGTGATTTCAGCCATGTATCCTTTGCATTCCCGTGGCATCCGCATCCGAGTAATACACAGGCAACGAATGAAAGAGCGACAGAGACAGACTGAGAGGAGAGGGAGAAAGACCAAGATAGTGAGGCTTGGCAGTGTTCCCAATGAAATAGGAACAAAACCAAATGCAATAAAGATGTTAGCAGATGTGATGCCAACGGCTATAATGTTGAGATGAAAAAAGTAGTTTTAATCCTAGCGTCTGTCTGTTCATCTCTCTGTCTCTGTGTCTCACACACACAACTGTCTTTCGGCGTGTGTGTCTGTGGATAGGCTTTTTTCCTCTCACGCATCAACGTGTATAGTTTGGGAGCGAAAAGGATTTTCTGGTACGGCTCTCTCTCTCTCTCTCTCGCTCCACATCCATCACATGGTATTGCAAGATCCGTGTATTCTTAATTTCACTGTTCCATCACCACGATAAGTATCTCCTGTAGTATATTACGTTCCGCACTCGTACCAATGGTCTGCATTGGATAAGGCTTTCGGACAGCAGAAAATCCGCAGAGGCAACTTCCTCGTGGCTATTCGATTTGCCATGAGTAGCAGATTGGTGGCATTGGGAACCTTTTTCAGTCTGTCTATGTTTTACAATTTCTCAGCTTCCAGCTTGCCCGAATAGTCTGCAGGCGGATGTTTGTAATGCATGTGAAAATATGTCATTGCTGCTGCAATTGTTTGAGCGCATAAGAGGCAGATTATTAAAATTCAAGGAAAAAGAAAAGGCAAAACTGTGAGCAGATTTTGGATGCAGTGAGGAGAGATGAGGGAAGGACTCACATATGTAATGCAATAATATGAATGGGTAGAAAAAGAGAGAAAGATAGAGAAAAAATGGGAATGTTTTAAATCAGGGCTAAGACTATAGGGTGTATTTGTGTGTGTGTGTATGTGTGTGTACTAAAGGGAGTAATAGTAGTACTATAGTAGCTGAATCAGCACTCTCCCTACTTCTATTCATGCAGTACGGTACGACTTTTGAGGAACAAAACTAGACGGGTCGCATGATGAGGATGCTGAGGACTATACACCAGTAGTTCATATTATGTGAACGGAGAGAGGAAGAGACTAGGAAGATAGGACTGTGAGAGAGTTTGATACGATATGATATGCCTCCAGGGCCTGCTTTATTCACAAAAGGGGAGAAGAAACATCCTGATGATGAGATCCCTTTCACAAATACACAAAATTTGTCCCATCATTTTTTTCTCTGTCTCTCTCTCTCCCGTCTTTCCTACTACAGCCCAACCCAAGCCAAGGATGATCAACGTTGCTCATCCAATTCATCCCTTGATGTGTTTGTGAGAGCAATACCGTTCCATATGAACCATGAATCTGTCTGTCTTTGGTGAGTGCGAACAACGACGACGTGTGGCGCACACTGAGTTAACGGCAGTGCATAGTTAAAACAGTAGGTTCAATTCAGTTCCGAGTGGTCAGAGTAGAATGTAATATGATGATACCTGCTGTATACGCATTGGGCTCCAGCAGCTCGTAGTAATGATCCCTAATTGGATAGCATTTACGCCTTCATCACTTTTACTTTTTGTATGCCTTACTCGTCATTTTGTACGCTATGGTATGCCGGATTCCAATTCATCCGTACATTTGAAAAGTTTTCTACCTCTCAGTTAGTAGTAGTAGTCAGTCCTAGTATCCATGACATTACTTTTTGCTTGTGCACGGCCAAGAAGAAGAAAACCCTGAGGCGACTCTGTCTCTCTCTCTCTCTAAAAGTTACCCTCTTCATAGAAATAGCGGAATCATCCAGGAAAGAGTAAAAGTTGAACAGAGAGAGAGAGAACTTCTCAATATCTTCGTATCGATCCAAGGAATTTTCCTTCCCATCTCAATGTTGATACAGTTGGGAGAATAGCGCAAAAGCCAAGTTCAGTATTGCGACACGCATACAAGCCAAAAATACAGTGCAGAGCAATCCGACCGACTATGATTCTTGTAATTGAGCTTAATTGGAGTCCTTTCTTATTGCAATCCCAACACCTGCTGGCATTTTTCTAATTGTGCCTGCTCCCTTGATATGAGCAAAACTGCATCTGACTTAATGAAATGAATGTTTGATGCCAAGTTATATTCACCTGTTCAGTATCAGAATATATCATGTCTAGCCCACGGTCATATGAATGAAGCTGTGCAATAAAATTAGGATGGGCTATAGAAACACAACATTTCCAACTGGCGTCACTTCCATGTGATGTACTCTTGATTCAACTGGTCAAGAAAAAGTATCCTAGACAAAACCAATGATCCTTCAGCTAGAAATTGTGTACACTTAGGAGTTGTTTCAGTTTCCTTCTGCATTAGCCAGTCGCGCATAGTGACTATCTCAATGTAAATGAAGCTGACTTAAAAATACTTCGGATTTTCGCACTTTTTTTGCACTTTTTAAAAACCCCATTAATATGCAATGATTACCTCGAGGTGGGCTTTGTGGTTTCACATGGGAAAATGCATTGTAGGCATCATGGTGAGATGCATATTGCACATTGTAAAGGGAAAACCATTTGAGTGAGCAATAATAATTCTGTGATGATAAAGCTTGAAAAAACCATGGTCCCTACGAATCTACACACGGATAATGACGGACGGGAAAAAGTTTTTAAAGTGGGCGAGTAATGCAATTTGTCACAGCGGTGGAACTGTGTGGAACCTGGACGTCGTACAGAAGGGGGAGTCTGTTGTTCTATTCCATTGTGGGTCGCCGCATCTCAATCAGAACCCACTGCGGGGTGACAATCAAGTCTCATATCAAGACCTCGTTATTGCTCTCATGGTGAGCTCTATTGTGTTCCCTCACACGCACACGTACATCCCTATAACCGTAAGTACACCCTCGCGTGAGTATATATTTCAAGCCAAAGTTTTCTTCATACACATGCTCACACACACACACACACACACAAGCATGCACTGGCATACAGACGAATCGGAAGGACTTGAATAATTTAGCTCTTTCTTCTCTCCCACTCTCTTAGCTATAGGATATCATCAACTAGAGTCACCCCCACTCTACTTGCACAAGTAAATGCAGCATGTGTGTGCCCCTGTTATTTTTAAAGTCGCTTTTTAATGAAGAATGCCTGTAGCGGTCACACGACTCGACCTCTAAAGTATTCCTCTCCCGAAATCACATCGTCGTCCCTTCTGTCCACACACAACATAGCAATAAAGCACACATAAGTTTCTGTGTACACAAACTCAAACGAGCCCACTGCTTTCTCATCCAATTCAATCCGTGTTGGATGAGAAATGTGCACTCATGATCCCTACGCACAGCATTTCATTTTCACATCCTCTGCTCCAATAAATGTTATCTAGTCAAGTGTCTCAACTCTCAGCACACTTATCCACCCGCTCTCTCCAGCCAGCCTCTCACCAGCTTGAAATTGTCCTCAGTATTTTCTCTTTCGACTCGCCCCAATTTATACACTCGAATCGATTCTCTGTTTATCCTCCTCCACGTACACCGCCATGTCAACTTGACTCTCTTTATTATCTTCAACCAAGAGCCATTATTTTTTCCACGAGCGACTTCGGGCTGAACTGCTCAGCTGAATGCAGACCCTGAGCTTTTCCTGTGACATTTCTCCATGGAGAAAATAACTGCGTTGATCAAAGACATCAGGGATCGCTGGACGCTGGTCTAAATCATCTTGTGAAACCCATACTGAAAAAGAGATGCCACAAAACACAGAGAGAAAGATCTATTAATTCCCTTTGCCAAGGGATCAAAGGATGAGTGCATATAGAAGGGCACGTGGATAGCCTCCGTTGCACAACAATATGTAAATTAGCGCTCACTCACAAGAGCTTTCTTTCCGGTTTAACTCATCGCCTGGTGACATGACAAAACCATCAAAAGCCCTCATGTCCTCCTTTTTCTCTCACACTCTTATTTCACAAGTGACTGCCTCCAACTACACGGGTTGACCCCTCTAATCCCCACAACTGATTTTGCCAGTACGACACACGCACAAATGAGACTGTTTACATTCTACCACCCCAAATATTCCCAGTTGTTATACGGATCCATGATCATTCTCTTTCCCACATAGCCCTTGAGCCTTTTTACTGACTGTTGTTTTGTAATGACAAATGGTGACTTTATTGAAACAGGAGTAGAGGAAGAGAGTAGATGGAATAGCTCATTCAGTCTACTTCATGTACATGAATGCGTGAGAACAAGAGAGCCGTATAGCTCATTGACATGCACGCGAACGGATCAAATTGTAAGGATTTTTAGAGAGCATCAACAACGAAAACCCTCCATTTGTCACCACAGAGTGTGTGTGTGTGAGTATGATGAGTGCATCTGCTATCATTTCCATGAGTATACGGGCAAAAAGACTGGCTATTACTTGTGTGAACTCATGGGGTGGCATTTGATAAAGAGACGCACGTAGTACTGTAGGCGAGGAGTGGAAGTAGAAAACAGAAAATTCCCTATTACCGTAATTCGTAATAAAGACTTGAAGGGGTGTTTGACAAACACCTTTTCACGTGAAATCTACCATGAAGAATCCCTCTCTATCTCACTGCCTTCATTTAACATACCTCCCTGTCTCTTCCACATCCTCCCTCATTACTTACCTTTGTCACACGATCATTTTTTGATAAATATCAGCATAACTGCGATCTCTTAACAGAGATCCGATATCGGTGGTCATTGCCAACAAGCTGAGATTGCGTGCAATAATTATAGCATGCGTAGCAAGCAGGTTACATATGACGCAATTCACCCAAGTCATCCAAGTATGTCGTGCTATCTATCCCTGCATAACTTGTTCTTTACAAGAAAACGGAGGGGGAAATTAGCGATCCATAACGTTCCATGGAACAAAGAAATGATCCTGATGAAATCGAATGATATTTTGAGCCTTTACTTCGACCGGTTAAATTGAAATGTCACCTACAGTCACAGGAATGGTGTAAACACCACCTACATACAAAAGTCTATAGCAACTGCTGGAGCAGATGAAAAAAAAAACCTTTGAGCCCAACTGCCTTTTAACCAGCCGCTTGTTCACGCACAAATGCACTTCCACCTCTCCATCATTTCCATCTCTCTCTCTCTCTCTCTCTCTCTCTCTCTCTCTCTCTCTCTCTATGTCTCTTGCCGCAGACATTGATGATGCATCCTGGAATACGACTCGACGTACTATACCTTCCATTAAGATTGTTTTAATTAGTCTGTAGGTGTCTGGTTGTTGAGAAAATTTCACCAATGTAATACCAATAATGTCGAAAGGTGCTTTCGCGTACGCTAAAACCCTAGGCCCGGTTCACAATAGAGGAGCTAGAAAAAGTTAATCATTCAAACAACTCAAAATTGCAACTCATTATTTCTTTTGCAAACGACGGTGACAATATTGCTCGTCATGATCCTGCTTCACTATGTGAAATAGTAAAAGTGAGGGCAAGATCGCGTATTGGGCATGGAGCATGCAGAGTAAAGTGCTGCGGGACCAACGATCGAAGGCTGTGGACGACAACCTTGTGGAAGGCGGAGCTACAAGTGCAGTCGCCTCCCGTCGTCACGCACACAGCAGGAGTAACTTTACTATGAAGAGACGACCAACTCATTGTAGCAACCCACGCACTGGTCCTGCTCTCCGAGTCTTTCCAAGGGCAATATGATACTAAATCTCAACACCTCCAACACATTAAGCTCTAACTTACTGTAATTTAATTCTGAATTCAATGTGCTTCCCTGTATGAAGGTGTGAGAATGACGGATTCGGGAATCGGTGGAATTGTGACGGAAAATTGGACACGAAGGCGGCGGCGTTGATGGAAAGCTTTAAATGCAGGCGACGTGAGACACGCGCAAAGCATGTAGAATGTATGGAATAAAAAAGTGTAAATAACTGGCGGAGATGAAGGAGAATGCATCCAAAGTTGGTCTACATAATATTATGATGAGGACGGAATAGCCAGCGGTGTGTGTGTGAATGGGGAGAAGTTCCTTAAGAAGGAAGGCTCCCTGAGGGTATAATGAGAAACATTGACAAGTTGGCCCTTCCAGCTAATACATAGACACACAGAAAGGAAGCAAGACTAGGAGAATAAGGTTAAAATTGAGTAAGGTTGACCTGACCTGCCACGCGTTGGATTCAAGTGCAAGGAAAGACATGTCGTGTGGCCAGCAACGTGGAGTTGCCGATGTGTACGGCAGGACGCCGCCACCTTGATGGTTACAACCCGCCGTTTTTCTGCACGACGTGCTGGATCCTACAGGAGGCTTCCTGTCCACACTTGTGCTACCAAACCAATCCAGCTTAGCGGTTGCAATAGTTCTGCTCAATAAAAATGGCGGTGATTTGTCTCCTCCAAGGAAAGTCCTTCCGATCTGTCTTCTGAAAGGACCAAGTTTCTTGGTCCTTTTCTCACAACAACACAAAATTCACGACTGTTTTGCCCTCACGATCAACTTCAACTTGCTTCCTTCCTTCGTTTACAATCAACTTTGCTCTATTCACTCCTGTTTTTTAGTCTTTTTTTTCTATCGGTCTATAAGTATTCACGTTTAAGGGGAAAGAGAAAGATGGGATGACGGTGATGAAGAAGTTGCTTGTTTTATTACTAACCCTTGCGGTGATTACGATGACTATATGGTGTTCAGTTAACAACTGTAAATCAAGACTTTTCCCCTCTCTATCGTCTTGTTCTTCTCACTGAACAGTGTCTATCTTGATAGTGCACCAAACACTCGGACAACGTCCGCCACACTCGATGTGCCTACAGTACAATGGAATGTGTGATGATTTGCTTGATTTTCTGATCGTGAGCACAAGGGTTTTCCAAGGGGTTGGTAACTGAACCAGTTGAAATTGATTTTGATCTCATTAAGTTCACTCGCTCATATCCTCACACGCTTTTCTTGGCCCAAGCTCAAGAAATAATTGCAGGGTTATAAATTAATTTCCAAATGTTGGTTCACCACATCCACGTCAACTTTTATTGCTGTAAAATTTGTGCAGAAATAAATAAGAGGAGGCCTGGAAGGCACTTCTACTGCAATCATCTAACTTTTTGGTGACTTGAGGGCTTGCATGTATGTATAAGTGTACACGTGCGAGTGTGTGTCTTATTGGTGCTTTATGGCCAAAGGTGAAAATTAACTTGACGAGTTTTTCAGTAGGGAAAAAGGAAGGTGGTTGATAGTTGTTGTTGTTGATGTTGTGGTGATGGTGGAAGACACCTTCACACACACACACTCTCAAAGTATGTTAAAAACGCACACACACGTAGAAAACACAATAGAGCAATTGAAACTGTTTTTTTCTGTCCTTTCAATGAGTTCACTTGGTGTAATCACTTCCTCCTTGTGGCCAAGGTACACAGTGCGAAGAGAATATTAGTGAGGGTGTGTATTATTCCTACGATAAGAATACTGTTAAGACGCCGCTCTTGTTCCTGTTAGCTGAAGACGACAGTGAGGATTCTACTGATACAAATAGCTACCGGCGTATTACTGCAAGGGCTATATCACTTCCAGCTGCATGGCACATATTGACAAAACCCAACGAGACGACAACGACGACAAGAGCAAGCGGGCCATTTCCTATTTTCTCCTCTCTAACCCCCGCAGCAGCAGTTCAGCAAAACCCCCAAAAATCTCCTCGCCCACAGACTCTTCCTTCGAAATGAAGAGGACGAATGAACTTGCCCTCCTCTATGCTGCATTACCAGGAATACAGTCAAGTCCCTCACATCATGATCACCATGCTCTCTACTATAAGGACACACAAACACAGACAACTTCCTTATACGCTTCCAAACTTTCCCCGGGAAAGCCTTTCACCCGAGAGTTTCCCTGCCTCACTCTTCTTACCTCACTGCCTACTCTTCTACTTCTCTTTCACTCCGACCAAAATGAATATATACGCCCGCAGACTCCTACCACACAAGCCAACTACAATGGATTTCCTTCATCTTGGTCTTCGTCGTCGTTTCTCCTACTCACGCTCTCTCTCTCTCACACACACTAAAATGGCTCACCAAACAATTCTCATCATACTCATCTTCCATTCCAATGTATTATTTCATCTCATCTCTCTCCCTCATACACTCTCTACTTCCCGCAGTTCTTTCTCCCTTATTTTCACTCAACTATATAGAACATGTTCTGTACATACAAAATGGTGATACTACGGTGACTTGAGCAACTATAGTTGTAGGAGTTGAAGAGAGTCGGCTGTCGAACCATCAGTGGATGCTCCAGACTGACGCACATACGTACACATAGACTCTGAGTTCCATTTAAACTTTCCCTTGTCTTCTACTCTCAGTACTACTGCAGTAGCAGTATTGGTGGAGCAAATATGCGCATTTTATCTTCATTCCCATTGCCATCCCAGTGGAGGCATTCGTAGAGTTTTCGACTCTTTCCTGCATTAACTCAGTCATGCGCCAGCCTGCTCTTCCTCCTTCACTACCGATCAGCATGATGACGATGATGATAACCCACAGACTTAAGATCCTGTTGACTGCGACAAAAGTGTGGTGGGAAATGGTGGAAATATTAGGGATTAGCACAGTCAAGTCTTTGTTCTTTGTGAGACACAAGGACGGGGAGTGTGTGCGATTATAAAGATGCTGATGATGATGAGTGTGTAAGAGCGGGAGGGATGAGGACAGGAGTTTTTAAACCCTTTAAGTGTGAAATGGGATTGAATAATCCGGGATGCACATAGGACCACCAGGAGGATGAAACGAAGATAAGAATGATGCGCGTTAGGCACGTTCCATTTGTGCATTGATCGGGAGATTTGATAAGAGATAATAATAATTTTCCCTGGATCTAATAATGCTGACGTCGCTCTTTCCCTCTCCCATTGTTATTTTTCCGATTGGAAACAACAAACAGAATAAAGTTGACTGTCTGTTCGGCAAAGAGACACACTCTCTATTAGCATTGCAATGGAACATTAATAGCTGAAAGAACTATGTGTGTGGTAAATGCTAATCTGTCCTCGCACGGTTGAGTCTTGAGATGATAGAATAATGCATGTAAATTTGTTTTAATAGTAAATTAAATCTCTTGTGATCCAACCATCAGTCACTTTGTCAGCAATCACAGTGCTAGATATTTGTAATTTACCAATGTAAATCACTTGTCTTCTAAAAGATCCGCGCCTCCTTCTCGTCATCATCATCCTGATCGTTCATGATTTAATGCACAAGGCTTTTCATCCTTTGTCTTTGCACCAACAATCCTGCCGCCGTGCATCTTCATCATTATCCACATACAGTGAGGCATTTTATTGTTCATCCTTGTCCATTCACACACACACGCACATACACGCACTCACACACAGACTCCACATGCGTTAATTAATTTCAAAAGTACTATCAAGTGAAATAACTAAGAAACAACTGGCACTGCCATGTGGGTTTTGCCTTACCGATGATAATTCATCATATGAATGTACAAGTGAATCCCCACGTAATCCTAAATACGCACAAAGGCAATGACTATCCGTAGATTTTTTGTAGTTAAATGAATTGAATGAATTCATAAATTATCTTGTGCTTTTTCCTTCTCATACCAACACCAAAGAACAATGTAATAATGTAGTTTCGCGAAACATGATCCATTTACTTGGAGCTAAACTACGAAAAGATGACAAGCATGGCATTTTGACGTCCTGAATTTGCATGGTGTAAGTTTAAAATGGCGGCAAGAGGATACCGGCGACGATAAGCTTTGATGAGTAACGCTATGATAATGAAGAGGGTGAGGTACGGAAAACTCTTGTAAATAAGAGATTAAGGGAAATGAAGGAATTGTAGAGGGACGGGGGGGGGGGCAGAGAGAGAGAGCGCGAGATGCTATAAGAAAAGGCTGCCACCACTTTTATTACTACGACTACTTTTGACTACCATTACCCGGAACATTTCTACTCAGACTACCAGCATCCATGTTACGATGACAACGGCGGTGTGTGAGGAGAGCTCGGAGGAATTCGATTAGTCCCTACTCACGGAGTACACTATGTGCTCGTACATGTGGGTAGTAACATGGGAAGTGTGGCAGTTGCTCCAGAGTTTGGTGCAGTAGGAGTAGCGTGCGTGTCTATAGGAATGTCATATATAGGGGCTTTTGCTTGTACACCCATGCGCTGGAGAGCCAAGCCCCGGAGCTCCAATCAGTTTCAGTCGACGCGCATCAAACGAGATTTCTCTGACAATCTCTTGACTCAACTTTTACTGACCGTCGCACTTGCCATAATGAACAAACGCGGCCTCACGTCCTGTCTGTCCCTACAGCTATATGCATCCTTTCTGTACACAAAACTACTATGACAAGTAGAACCAACTTTAGTCTGCACCAAACTGATCGTAAGTAAATACAAATGCCCTGCCCCCTCTCTCTCTCTCCCTATCTGTCTTTCCCTCCTCCGCTCATTTCCTTGCATATTCAAGCCCAACGACCAGCTGGCACTGTTTTACCATCACTCAAAGTGCAAACTGTACAACAATAGCCTCAGAAATGAACGCTATGCGAATTCGATACAATGAACTTGCTACATACAAACATCGCTGGAGGAAGTTGGTCCATGGAAATCAGAATGGATCTTACTTCTGTGATCCTGTTCTTCCTTCGGATGAGCTCGGCAGATGGATCCTGCGCCATTCGATATGAATGCTCCCCGCAAATTAATATGACGCCGGGAAATACATGTGAAAGCATTGCAGCAACAGTAGTAGTAGCAGACATCTTACAAAACACCGACAAGAAGATTGAGGGGTGAGAGTAACTGAGGAGACAAACTGATTTCATACAGTTCTATAGTATAAACACCTTATCTAAACAATTGCCAGTTCTCACAAGAAGATTTCACATGGGGAGAAAGATTGTGTGTGCAACTCCGAGTGAGTGGAATGGAAAGATTGCGTTGGAACAAGTGCACACGGTCTGAAATTTGATACGTAAATATATGAAGCAGGCGAAAACCATGGAAGAAAAAATACTCGAGGATGTTTTCCTTTCTCCCTCAACCACCACTGAAACCTTGGGAGAGTTTGAAGAACCGCTCCCATTCAGGCGCATGCATACGAACGGATTGACTTACTGGCTATCTGTAGTAACAACAGATCAACCACTATATTGGAAAAGGAAAGGACGAAGCAGCCACAGATTCGTAAAGGATTGACACAAAGCAATCATCATCTGATTTCACTACCCTCCCTCGCTCAACTTATCCTCCTTTTCCTCCTCGCTCCGAGTTTTCGGTTTCACGGACCTTTAATCTTTGGCACAACAACGTGTTTATTTTACCAACAGCAAGCATTCACGTGTGTGTTCAAAGTCAATGCGTTGCACATTAGGTTCTCACTGACCTGAGCAAATCACTTAAGACTCGGTAACCCTTTCAAAATTAAACACAGTGCAATTCACCTACAACATTTATAATTTTCCATGATTTTTTCCGCCTGGTTCGAGAGTTTTGGGGTACACATTCTCCGAAATCTTTAATGAATAACTGTATGAATGAGCTCATTTTTGCATGAATGTTGGTGTTGTTGTAAAGGGAAAAAGTCGTACGCTGTTGCCCCAACACATAACAGTTTCATATCGGCCAACTCGCACCAAAGAAACCCAATCGATATTGCGGGAAATTGACCGTAAAATGTAGATTTAACATTTATATTTTAAAGTTGGAGGAAAATCTTTGATCTAACCCTTCCCAGTGGAATATTAGGGAGCTGATATTTCATCCGCAAAATCCAATTTAAAATTCGTCAATGGCACGATTAAGGCTACATAACAGAAATCTCTTGCTCTCTCTCACTCCGTCTCTGCATGAAGTCTCTAAACTTTCTGTTCCAACTTGACGGAAGCGCACTGCACACATGCAGATGCATGTTTGTTTTGATGACGATATGGCGGTGAAAAGAGTTTTAGATGAGTAAGATAAAGCTTCTTTGCTCACCCATTCATCCTATTACGAGACGATGTAAAACAACAAACAAGACTGATTTGGAAATTTAAAAACTGCTTTAAAATCTTGTTATCCATCCGCAAAGACCCTCTTGTTGTTTCCTCCGCCCAAGCGACAGGTTAAGGATGAACTATAAGGCGGTGCCTTTGATCAGTCCAGCTTTGATTTTCAATCTTTTGCATGCACATATGGCTAATTTCATATGCTAACTTGCAACTGTCTAAAAGTCTTGATGAAATTCAATATGCAAAAGTGAACTTCTGCGTTTATTGCACATTTCTATTCTCCTCCACCCTTTTCCATAATGTCCACCTTGCGGGATGAATGCCGTCAGAAAGGCAATATCATTGGTTCGGGACTGAATCAACAATAATGTGAAGGACTTAATCAAAAAGAATGACAAGGATTAGAATGATTGTCCTTGTGAATACCGGCATTTTTGTGATGAGGAGCAAGTACTCTATGGTATACACTAATGTATCGTGTATATGCATGTGTTGGAGGGGAAGTGAGGGTCATTATGTTGTCATTTATGGGAAATAATACAGAATGTAAATGAGTTCTTTACAAGGAGAGGAGTTGTTGGTGGTGTCCGTCCGCGCGCGTACAACAACAATGAAGGCTATGATTAGCGGTGAATATGAAAACGGTTACGATCGATGAACTCCTGTCAGCATCCACCGGTGATTTATCAACCTAATGAAAGGGTTCTTGGCATTAAGCTTCATATAAAGCCTCACATCTCTCTGTACGTACTGCCACACGTTTTGGTTGTCCCCATCACACCCATCATCATTTCATTCCAACTATTCTCACTGTAAGAACCTTTAAAAATCCTGAAAGTGAACCCCTTCTGCACACACTGGGCTTGCTCATAATAGCTGACAGGTTAGAATAGAGTAGATCACATCCCAAAGTAAAGTGATGCGAGGGATTCTGTACCGTGAAAGACTGCATGATCCCCCATGTAGCTAAATGCAGCTACTGCTATACTACATATATAACTACACTACACACAGCTCTTCACGTCATTCAGTGCACAAGATTATTGAGAGAACAGAGACAGCCGGAAGGGAAGCTCGACAGAGTGAAAGGGTTCAATTTTTTTCATCTTCCACTATGTCATTCATAGTGGGGCCTATATAGTGGGAGAAAAGCTTACATTATTATTATTATTATTGTGTGCCCTCTTGATGCACCCATAGAGGAGGTAACAACGTCATAGTGCAAGGGTAGGTTAAATTTGTGAAATGCAAAGTAAACATGTAGCATGTTGTTTTCCAGGTAGGATCATCATCATGGCTGTCTCCCATCCTTCAATATGCTTCTACCATTAAAAGTTCTACGGCAATATAATAATATGAGGCGGACGTCTGCTTCGGGGTACACCCGCGAATAAAATCTACTCATATGTACCCAAGCAAGCCTCATCTAATTTTCAAGTGTCAATTTTCCTGATTATCTTTCTGCAAATTGACAAAGGACCTGCACTTGTGTCCATGTGTTTGTAAATCAAGTGCTATGGAGTAGCCATTACGGTTGATTATTAGCTGTAGGATGATTACCCTCGTTGGTTACGCGGTTTACTCTCATCCAACCACTTGAAAAAGCCAGAAGAGCCACTAGAGCTAGTCGTTAACCCTCCTGCGTCATTGATACCAATGGACACGCACCCAATGTCCAATTATCATTACAATAGAGCCCCTTTTAACAACACAAGCTACATTATTGTATGAATGACGTTGTCAAAGGAAAGCAAGAGCATTTCCTAATTATAACAACGTGCACAGAAGGGTCGGAGAAGGAGTGAGATGGAAAAAAAATAATGCATCATTCCATTTTATCAAGGCCTTCTCATGACATTGTTTACCCTACTGAATGAATGGTCATATAACTGCCGCCTTCCCTTTGTAACATCTTACTCGATGAATTATTCAAAAAATCCTGATGAGTGAAGAATTTGAAATGCATTACTGAGGAATTCTGAAGCTCGTAATGCTTTTAATATCATCATCGAAATGAGGCTCATGATCACCCCAAGTGAATGTTGTGAAAGGAGGCAGTCATAATTTACATATTCGGCAGTTATTATTGCCGTAGTGCACACATGTACAACCGCTAAATTTTATTACCTCAGGTTGACGCTCAAGCTCGAGTTTAAGTGACGAATGGCATGTGGTTAGTATATGATTGCTGGGAAATGAACAGAGAGGATTGGAACTCACATCCACCACCAACACCGCAAAGGTAAGTGCAAGTGCCTCCGGGTCAGAAGCAGTCTTGGATGTCTGTATGTATGCTCATTGATGAGGGCGGCAGGTTCCAGAAGGTCTCTCCGGATCCGAGATAATGTGAGTGCTATGTGACTGTTTCTACTAGATGATTTATTGCACATTTATTTATGCACACCTTCTCATGCTCAACCCATGAATTAAATGTTGATGATGCTGCTGATGCTGGGAGCGTGTGTATGCGTACGTATCCCACCATGCATATCTTACACCCAATGAATTCCAGTTGTTGGCTGTAATTGTTCTCATCCCGAAAAATATCACAAGACAGCAAGATTGTATCGTATCAGAAAATACTGGAGTTGATGGAAGGGTGTTGGGATTGAAATGATGGAATTTCCCGACAAAAACTCAATCCGACAATCTGAGGAATGTTTCTGTCCATTCTGTTAGTGGATAGGTGAGGCGGCCTTATGCTCCTACCGATTCGGTTGCTCTGGCAGATACACAAAGTATAGTATTGCTCCCGGCTGTACACTGGAACGGTTCCTTCATATTCTCGTCTAACTTCTTTGCCTACAAGTCAGTGTGAGTGTGGGGCAGGCAAAATTGTGAGAGATGATGATGAGTAAAGTTATGATTACGGATGAAAAACAAAAGTGAAACATGATTATCAAGAATGTAACCTACCAAGTTGTACGAGCACCACTGACTGAATTGGTAATTACCCAAGTGTTCGCCATAAGTGTATTGTGTAACATGGTTTATCCGGTTTTATTATTATAACACACACGCACATATTATATTGCTTACCTTTCCCCTGGTGAAGAAACTTGTGATTATGAAAAAGCTCATGTTTTCCGCACTCATAATAAGTGGATTTCATTCGTTGTACTATTAGAATGATCCTCCGCTCTTTGATAGTAGTAGCATTATTATTATTATAATACATAAATTGGATCCAGTGTGTCTCTGGCCCTTTGATACAGAAGGATGAGCGTTTTTGGAATAGTTGAGGCGAAAGTTATAATCAACGACAAGATGATTACAAAGAGAGGAGAGGTGTGTGTGTATGTGATTGAGCGTTCATGTGTGTACATACATGCTATGAGTGAGTACCTTCGTAACCAGTTACTACTATCAGGGCCAAACTCACTGTACAGCACTTATGAGGCGTGTATTCAAAGGCTTATTGGTCCCAAGTTGTTCATCATGTTTAGCAGGAGAAGAATCTTTATGGGTAAAACCCATATAGCTTTTGGTATTATTATGTGGATCAGCTAGAGAGAGGATGGATGGAACTGGAAGAACAAGTCGTAGATCATCTGGAAGAAATATGCTTACTGGCTCCCATACGTATGTGTTCTTACAGAGGCATGTACATGATATTTTTTAACTTGGTCTGACTGAGTGGCATTTGGGCTATCATCCCGCCCAGCTGAATAACTGAATCCAGCAATGAAGCAATGTCCATGGCAGCTTACATGAATTTAGACACACTCACATCATCTTATCACATTATGATGATGATTATAATGGGTGAGCCATGAGACTTGAAGCAAGCAGACCGGCGTATGGATGGACGGTTCTTGTTGTTGATGTTGGTGGTAGTAAGTAGTGGTAGTCGTCGTGGTTGTTGAAGGAAGGTGTGCACACTGCACAGGTGTGGAGATTTCATGACTATGGAAAATATCAAAATTATAAGTTTCAACCAACCTGGCCCGCATTCCTCCATTAAGAGTAGGAAAAAATATCCATAAAATGAATGATTTCTTTTTCTTATTACACACACATACAGTCAACCACTAACAGAAATATACTGCCCTTTAGCTTCCCACTTAACATGCAATACCATATGTAATCTTGAGTACATAGTATGCACACAGCATCCACCTTCGCTAGCTTGCATCCTCCTCCCTTGTTGTTGTTCATCTTCTTTTGCGGCGGCTTAATATTGTACCTCCGTTGGCCTGTCTGTAGTCAATAATCAGTCATCCCTTCTTCTTCTACTTGCTACTCGGCGGCTCCCCTTCGTTTATTCCTTCAATCCTCTCACTTCGCCACTTGATTCACCAAACAAGTTCAACTTATACACATGTTCCTCTTCCATGGCCCAGTATACTCACGCTTTCATAATTCTTGTCTAGTCAGTCGCCCCACTCGTATGACCGATCTCAACCTTTTAAACAGATCATTCAAATCAAGGCATTATTATTGTAATTATGGATCACGTTATTTATAATGACAACAAACTTAAGCTTATGCAACTTTTTTCACCTCAAAGCATTACTCACCGTCATCATTCAACAAGAATATGCACAGAAAAGTTCTTTAATTCAACTTTAATAGCTGTCCGTATTAAAATCATCTTGGGGATACAAAACTTGAGGTAGTCTCAGTCAGAGAGGTTGGTTTTGTACACCTTGGAATGACAAGAATGAAGTTTCTCAAAAAAAACTCCCCACACTCTGTTCAAAGTATTCTAGTTCTTGTGCTCAACGACATGCTTAAGATGCCGTGCCTGTGGCAACTTGTCAGCGGAAGTTGGACACTCCTGGTGTTAGCTTCCTCAAAATCATATTGAGCCCTACAGCGTTTGACATAAAAAGGAACCATGCACTGATAAGGCAGTTATCTGTAGGATATTCAACTCACGCTGCATGCTGGTCTTCAGCTAACGAAGAAGCCAAAGTTCCAGCATGAACTTGACATAACGAGGACGGCCGGTGAGTTGTTAAGTTATTCCATGTGTAATTGAATTAATTATTTTGAATTGTTACAAGGGAAATGAAAAGGTTTAACGACTAGATACAACATATGAACAAACAGGCAAGTGTAAAACATATGATTTTACTCCGTGCCGCCCGGTGTGAACCAGTTGTTGGGAGAAATAATGTGATACGAATAATAAAAAAAAATATTATCATTCATTACAAACAGGCAAATAATACATGGGTTCTTGCAGTTTGATCCAGTGGACGGTGATGACTAGGGAGGAGAAAGATTATGGAAAAACCATAAAATACACACCTGTTCATTCCACCTTATACGTGTCAATTTGACCACCATAGAGATCATCTCATAATAAAATTTGTATATATATACATACATTGTTGATAACGATTGCAATGTATTATGTAACAAGAATGATTGTATATTTTGGTGTGGAATGGCTCAAGAAGTTCAACTGGAATAAGTAGAGAGAGAAAAGAGAGGAAGGGATGGAATGGAGGAGATTGGATGCTGATATGCTCATGAAGCTAAAATTCCCATTTTTTCTGCGGTTGTCTTTTATATGAGATCTAATTGAGAACTGGAAAATTTACTCACATTTTATGTGCTACGAGTTGTCTACGCAAGACGTGTTATTATTACAGATTGGGATGCAATATACAGATCCAAAAGGGGAGGTTCCTCAGTTCATATTGACGATGCAAAAGATGAAGAGGATTTAAGAAGCAGGCTATGAAGAAGAACAGCCGTAACTTGTGTATAATGTAGGAGATAATTTTTCATTACGACCCCCGGTTGAATATGAAAAGGTCATGGGTGTCGCGTGCAAGACCGTATGCCAGCCGCACTCACTCTTTCACCCACCTGGGGCTCTATTATGATACACCCAGTCGGGAAAAAACAAGCTTCTAGACACACATATACACTCATTCTCACTCATGCATGGATTACAGACGCACATATACACACACACGCAGACGTAAGCACCGTCCACTCTTCTAGTTAACTGCACCAACATTGTGTACAGGAACAATGCGGAAAAAACTCCTGGAGTACATACCACTCCCCAAACACACGGAAAAAAAGCAGAACCAGATCATTTTCAAACTGGAAAAATTGCTCCCACATTACAACCCAAAATCTTATTCACTCTGTGGGTACTTACTGTTTAAAGCGTCTGCACCTCCTTTTAATTTTCCAAGCTGACTCCGTTCATTTTAATCCAGTCTCATGTGACTTTCAAAGGGTTTAGCAATATCGCTCCAAGCTCGACGTAGTTCTGTATTTCATACCTGCGACAGGCTTATTCACTACTCATGCCAGAGCATACTGAGCAATTTAATGAATCCTTTCAAGTTGTCATATGGGAGCAAAAGCAATTGACATGTCTACCACGTGATGAATATCCACAAAGCTAGAGAGACTAAGAGCTAACTGCATAATGTTGGAGCTTGAAACACACACTCATTCGCCCTTAGACTGGGCAAAAGTTGTTTACAACTGTGTCATTTTGCGTGACTTTTGCAAACATTAACTACAACAATGAGATCGCGCGATAGACCGAAACGTTAGTGAGTAGGTTATTACAATATTATTATAATTCAAGTAAGTACTTTTTTACTTGCTCCCATCACCACTACCAGTTCAACTACTCCATTTTACATGTTAATAACATGTTCCAGGATCCAAGCCGTGCTTCCTTTAAAAAATTGAGAACTCACATACTTCTCACCTGCTCCCTCATTGTCTGCTAGACTACCTGACTACTGAGAAGAGAATTTTTTAAAACCTGCTTTTATTCATTGAATAATAAATGTTATACTGAGAAATTAAAAATACTCTGATGTCCATCCTAAAAATTCACATTATTATCAAGAACTTCTACATTACTGGCAAACTAAATTGATGTCACAATTTTAAATATTTTTGGTCTGCAAGCATGCAAAAATGTGAAAGCCACATATAAGAAAGCAGGTTGAAGCTATAGATTTTTATTATGATTATGACGGACATGACCAGCAACGTAAACTGACATGACTGAGTAGAGCTGGTATTTCGAAGCTCAAGGTAATGAGATTCATCCTTAAGGATGCGTTATAATCATTAAAACATTTAGGACGTGTGCAGTAAATGGGGATGAAAATTTTGGATCCGCTACAATATCTCTATTACTGAGATTGTCACTGTCACGTCACATGTAGCATTCACATGCAGCTCATGCCCGTGTGTCTTTCCTAATAAATGCACGACGAATGTTGTAAATGTTGTTAAGTGGAAAGTGGTATGTTGCAAAAGACCCACAAAATGTTCCATACAGACTGTCAATTGCCATGTATCTTGATGCCACCTCAGGGTTTGAGGCTATACGGGGAAGAAGCATTATCAAAGGCGTGAGGACTTGTAATCGATGATCATTATGCATGAAGCTCTCATCATGAGTACAGGAATTCATCGATGATGAAGGGAAGCACGCGACGAAATGGCCGGAAGATAAATACCATCGCGCAGATATAAATTTGCATGGCATAGAATGACTAATAATTATTATTATTATTATCAATATAGGTGTAGTGTCAAGTGTATTCATTCCCTTGGAGCGGAGTTAGCCTTGCTGCAGTTGTTCTCACCACCCTTGCCACCACACACAGCTAATTGCATATTTACACAGAACGCGTATTGAGGGCCAAGTAGTAAAATTTGACTCTATTACTTTTGGATGCGAAAGACAGACAGAGAGAGAGAGAGAGCAGAGGCTAATAATACAGTGCAATGCTGAGCATTAATTACTCTAATGCCAGAAGTGACAGATAAAGTACGCCACTACATGTGCCTTAACCCGATAGTTTTGATGAGTATAGATACACTCACATGTGTAAAATCAACTGAACACGGGAAAACTACAAGAGAATCTACTTGTTTTCCATGAATTTCATGGAATGCGACATTTTAATTACAGCTCTGAATTTTACTCAGCTTTCAAAAACACGTCAAGCCCCTAGGACATAGCAAGATTCTCGCTAAATTTGTCAAGTCGAACATATAGCGCATCGCATCCTAGCGTTTTGCAGACGTGTGCGACGTCTGGTAACATGGTGGAGATAGAGTAGTACGTCAAAGTTGACTTTTTATAATTCAGCAGCTCTCTCTGTCTGTCTGCCGCAGTAACGTGAAAATGTTCACAGAAATTTACTGTGTGAAGCCTCTCAAAGTAATTAATGATTAAGCTCGAAGCCAAGTGATCACATTACTGGTCCTCTCCTCACAGCTGTCACCATTACATTCAAGGTGTGTACATTAAATACACCCAGTCGCCGAGTACTCCCCTTTTATTACAGGACTACAGAGGGACGGCGTGTATCATCAGCAGCATCATGATCATCACTGCCATCAATTTGTATCCGCAATAGCCAATTTAGAGCGAATGAGGTTTTTTCCCTTCTATCCCAACTCATTGTTACCATCAAGTTCATACTTGTTAAAAGTGACCGACGATGGTGAGAGATTGACACCCAATATTCAATCTCATTCCATGTTAAATGGGATGTATCAGACACGCTAAACTGCCGAGACAATCTTCTTTCATATGTGCACGGGAATGAAAACTAATCTCGTAGCCTTTTTTGTTTCATTAACTCATACTCATGTGTCCGCACGTGTGTGTGTGTGTGTGTGTGTGTGTGTGTGTGTGTGTGTGTGTGTGTGAATGTGAATGTAACTTCCAAACAGAAGTTTTTTCGGCCTTGTTTCATCCGCATCATCTCTGTATCGTATTTACCAGCATGAATGCACCTCTTCCGCAGTTTCCTCCTGCAATTCTACACTATGGGCAGACATTACTTCATAATTATGAAGTAAAGTTTGGATATTTTACTATGATCAAAGATCAGCTGTCATTATTTTTCAGCGGTAACGAATGATCGAGAGTGAAGATTGAAGGAATTCCTGCATCCATGTTCGATCATCATCATCATCACCATCAAACACCAAGGGTAATTCATCTTTTAATGCACATTACTTAAACGAATTTCCAATCAACTTGAAACAAATCATACTGCCGCATGCCATTTCATTATGAAGAATCTTGCAACTGGTGGAGTGATTAATGAACCCTTCGTCATTCTGCTCCTATACAGACCATTTAAAAGTCTACTTCACCAAAAGTCTACCACAAACTTTCCTTGTGCAGCCCGACACACAGAAACACACACGTACATTTGTAATGATTAATTCGCTCTTCAACTTTACAACTTGTACCACAACACTTGACGGGATTAGAGGGAACATTCAGGTGGGCAAGCTGATTTTACTTTTCATTAAAAACCATGTATGAGCCTGACGTTTCTATTTTGAAATGATTATTATTTTAGGCCCATAAACCATACCGCTTTGTGAACACCTTGAGAGAGTCAAGTTTGTGAGGAGGCCACGTTGAAAGTTAGGGTGAGAAAAAGAGCTATAGAAATAGCACAGCCTGGGAGAGTCCCTTTGACCGCTCGCTCCTCTGAGTAGTACATGTTTAAGTTTTATCGGATCGCAATCTGACATTCCATCATCCACATTATATCGTAACCTTGAAATACCTTCTTGAAAATCCTCTCTATAGTAATTATTATGATATTTCCCTCAGAAATTTCCAGGTTTATGGAAGTAATCACAGAGAATTATCCCAACTGAAGCCTATTTTTGGGGCGAAATTACATCATTTGATCCAAGATCCGTTTAACTTACTCATGCACACACGTTAACCTCGATGCACTTGACCTCTGTATTACTATACTTCAAGTGGTATTCTTTGCCTCACTATATGTATGATAGTGTTCTATAAAAATCATGAGTCAATGGATTACAATTATTTTACTTGAGGAAAAGGGTAAGAAGACCCAAGGTTTGGTAAAAATCTCCCTGAAAATGTGAACCTACACCTTTGAATTCATCAGGTAATAATATCGTTTAAAATGCACGAACTCAAACGAACTTGTTGTGAGGAAAGGATGCACATGCGTGTGAGCCCCATGCCAATACGAACACGACCTGCACACCTTTCCAATATTTCGTACATTTTAGATGCCTCAAGGTCCAAGCCATAATTCTGTCCTTTATCATGCCTGTCGAGTTGAAATGATGCATTTACCCAGAGCCGTAGGAATGTATCTAGTCAACCAGTAGAATGAAATCAACTCATTCACTGGCAACCAACCAATGGATTTAGTTTTTATCCTGAAATCTAGAGCACTCTATCTTTATCCAAAGTACAAGTAAAGTAATAATACGCGCACACATAGTTATTTTCAAGTAACACTAATGGATCACATCAGATGGACTGTCATGAGATTATGAATGCAGCACGATTTTCCGTCATCGTATCATTACCAATCCCCGGCCATAAATACAGAAAAAAATTGGAAAAATGCCATGTCAATGACAGAAAATGAGCTTCCAAAACCAATCCAAAGCTTCATTTTACTCAGATCTAAATTAGTAATGAGGGGAGTTGAGGTGATGGATGCGGATGAGGTTTTGGGGTGCATCCGCAAGTGAGTCTTTACTGCAGATGAACATTAAATTAAGAGCAAGTTTGTTGAATATGTAAGGCCTATATGCGCTCGTACAGCTTTCAAAGCATGTTAAGCAACATAGAGCCGGGTCCATGGCAAAGTAGAGAGAGGGTTTATGCTTCTTGTCTGGTGTGAGTAAGAGAGAGATTACACCTATACTAGTGACTCGAGTGAAAGACAGACACAGGTTTTCATTTTCATCATTGATTAGGCCTTTAGGCATAACTCCAATTAGATTCCATCAGCAGTGCGCGATGAATGCTTGTGTCTGTATTACATATGACCATGGTACTCCCTAACTTAAGAGTGCATATGAGTTGAATCAGATCTTTATATGTGCACCCTACTCCACCAGGAATGGATCTTGGGAAAGGGTAGCCTGCCTGCGAGTATGTTCGCATTCATCTTGCTAAATAATTCCCGGGATATTGCCCGTCATACTAAGATTGCCATCAGTGCTATTGCTTACGCATGCAATTCACGCTTAGAAAGATCCTCCGTAGACATTCAGAGGCCTCATTGTATGCACATCCCATTCGACTAAGCGACTAGCCCCCGCCATAAGATGCATTTTTGCACTGAAATTCTATGTGCAGCACCCACTCTACTCCACGTGGAACGAGATAAATTTGAGCCCTCCTCAATACTTTAGCCTGCGTAAATTATTGAAATTCAGTCAGGACTGGAGCCTGAACGGAGACTCTTGAGTAAATATTATACATAAGGAGTGGATGAAGCACACACGGCTCTGATCTCTGATTGACGACGTAGGGATTGGAACAGGAGCCTCATAACTTTGGTGCAGTTCTAATCATTGAAATGGGGAAAGCTGATGAACATTATGGGAGTTGTATTTTGATGAACGTTTCATCCAGACTTGATGAGGCCGGTAGTATAAGACAGAGAAGGCGGATGATCTGGTTGGCGGCTCTAGACTCCGTATAGGTTTGTATTCCTCTAATGAGCTCATTTCCAAGCGCAGTAGGCAAGTAACCTGCATCGGGATACTTCATGTGCGCGAAAGAAGCTGTGGTTAGACAAATGAACTTTGGGAATTTTTCTTTCTGATTGGATTAAAGGCAGACGACGAGCACTTGGTTTCCGTTCGTATCTCTTGAATATACAGACGCACATAGACTAGCATATACACACGCTTCCTACACCACCACATTATTACAACATAAAAAGTGCCATGAGCTTGGTTTGTTTCATAAGAACTACATAAGTCCTTGTTTCCAGCATCTCAGGATACGTAACTGTAAAATCATAACCCGGAAAATCTTTTGTGGTATCATTATGTGGAACAACAATGGGAAGAGGGACTGTGGAGAGTTCTAGTTAGGGAGTCTATGCCATCATAATGTTGGTCCTCCTTCATGAAGATGAAGAGAGGAGAGAAGAATCCTCTTGAGCAATTAAAATACCCCTCTCGGTTCATTATGAACAAATCAACGGATGAACAAGTACTTGTGTCTATTATTAAAGTCCCTGATGCATTCTACTCGAATAGTTGCGTCATAGCCGACAAGTGGAGTTTGTTAGCCAAAGAATAACAAATATCCATGTGCAATGTGTGCTCAGCAGCTTTTTCTCCTCCTCCCACCTCATGCTCTATAATGTCTACTGGTCCATATTCCCATCTAATTTTTTACCCTCCTCCCCCCCAATAAAACCACCAAAATCAAGTGTGAATTATGTATTGATCGTCTTCATTATGCTATAAGAACAAAATGTAGGGGTGTAACTACGTGTATGTAGACCTGAAGGGTGTGTTGGTAGCTCATGTTATACGCAAATGTGACCATGAGATGTGTATATTTTTATTCAATGAACGGGGGAATACCTCTGCTGCTGTTGATTGCAGGGGAAAATAATGACATTTATTTGGCGTTGAAAAAAAATGATACGGCCGGCCATTCCCCAACGTTTCCCACAAAACGCCTTTTTCACTTCAGCGGGATGACCGAAGCGTTGAGGTTCATCAGGGTGCCTCGTAATGAGCAGAAGCCGAGTTTATAAGTACCCCATGAGGACAGGATCACGAGCGGCCGTCAGTTTTTTGAAGCAATAAGTCAGATGAAATAATGATTTCACTCTCAGTGTCGGTCTTCCGTTCAGATTACCACGGCGATTGCGGCAGCTTTGGCCGTCAGTAGACCTAATGGGTGGTAATGCAGTCAGCGGTGGTGCATGATGCGTGTGTAGCTGCCGCATTGGACATTTAAAAGTGGCTTCATATCATTAAAGACAGTGGTTGGTCCTAACATGGGGTGTAAGTGAAAGAATAAAGCACGGCTTGAGCAAGTTGTATAGACATTTTACCGATTGAGTACCAAGTATGCATTGAAGTGAGAGAGAGAGAGATGAACGCGACAGGGTATTTTGACTGACGATGATGCTTATGTACAGAGGGATACTTATGCATACAAAGTATATACTGCTGGCACGTTATCTGTAGAGGTAAATATTGATGGTTGGATTGTCTTTCTTCTCCAACGATAGCCAACCGAGCACATGGCCCATTTGTCCGAGCCATAAAAAACAAAAATAGTAAAATCAACGCTTTGGTATGATTGTGTGTGTGTGAGGGCAATCAAAAGAAATATACTCACTGTATGTGCCACAGAGCCAAATGAATTGCAGGGAGCGAGAGAGAGACAGAGAGATCGTGAGGAACAATCATAACAACAATAATATAATGACGTCGTAAAAGTTACTTTGAAGTCTATGTAGGTGTGTGCGAAGGTATTAGAGTGAATGTGTGAAAGTACAATCATAAATGAGACGATTTAAAGAAAGAGATAATCCAAAGGAACATCAATTACATGGAATTAATTAGAATAATGAACTCACTACTCTGCTCATTAAGCAATAGTGTTCATACAAGTGAATAGGACCGAAATGAGAATCACAAAGCCACCGACCTGCAGACTCTGCGTGAAATCTCGTGAGAAAAACAGTGCTAAAATACTTGAATGAATTCTATACTCCTGACTGACAACTTGGCTTTGGCCGCACGCAGAACGGCTCCAACTCCGCCTTTTCCTATCCAAACATGTGAATAAATCAATTGTTCTCTATAGACTATGAGAAGGGGATAAACCGCCCTCCCGGGATCTTCACCATCCTCGTGCATGGTATGGTCGATCTCCTGAACTGAATGTAAGGATATAGGGCTACCAGTATCATACAACCCGCATATTTACTTCACTTTACTAAACTCTGTAAATTATTCATTTGCCCTTGTAGTTATTCACACGCTTTAACCTTTTTTTTTCACAATAAAAATGAGACAGAAAAATGGAAAAGTTCTGTGGATACAGGGATACCACAATATGATAAAGCAAATTGTAATGAGATTTCTCTCTCCGCACTCATCTCTTTCTCTTTGGGTGTTCTGAAATACACAGTATGGCAGACAAACCCTCACATGCCATGATGATTACACAAAGGTCCAAATAGGATTTCCATAGTTTAGGGTCCCCGTCTATGAAAGTAGGAAAGCAAGTTAAAGTAAAATAAGATGAATAAACAGTTTAAGACGAGCTGTCAATTGTACAGGAGAAATGCATCCATTCAATTGACTAGCAAAGCCCATACACACACATTCACTACGAGCAATACCAAGTGGCTCTTCTGTTCCCCAGTGGCCACACACATGGCTAATTTCACAGATTTATGCTCCAAGCTCGGGTGTTTTCATCCCTTCCCGTTTGCCCATTTCCTCCCTACATGTATGTATCAATGTGAGTGCTAAACATATGTGTCACTGGAATTGTGTACCGTTTCTATTATACGATATTTGCAGAATGAATTTAGACGACGAACTGGCCACATGGAAAATTCCACTAAATGAGCCTGCAAATGCTAATCTTTTAAATGAGATTAGATCATAGCTCAAGTTCCACAGTCATTGTTAAACTCACTGCAAGTACCTTGTATGCATTTAGCATTGGCTCCCATACATGTAGGAGCCCTCAGCTATAATACACAAGTCTTTTTTTTACTACAGCAACACTGCATAATAATGACACTATTAAATATCACCTCACAGGTGTCACATTTGATTTGCGGTTTTGCTACCACAACAGATGACCACAATTAATGTGGTCACCAGTATACAGGAGCAGCTTCGATGCATTTAATTGTGCCTCACCTGAAAGTAACTTGATCATCCTGAATGATTTTGTTTTTTACATTTTTCATCTCTTTGATGGGCATTTGGTCATCGTACGTCCCAAGCTTCGTAAACGTTTAGAAATGAGGGCCCCTCAAGGAAACGGTCCTTATTGTTCACTCACACGGACCCAGTTTGCTCGTACGAACATTTTGGACTGTGAAAAATTAATTTCATCTACTGGCAGATACATCTGACGCTTGGAGGGTGGAAGGACATGTTGGTGGGAAGCCAGTGATTCTCTCAAGAGCTGGCGTTATACTCACTCAGCCAGTGTGATCCAAGTTCCTTTAATATAATACACACGGAATAAAGCGAATAACACGTGAAGTTGTATTCAGGGATATAGAGATGAATTTATCCCTTCGGCAACCCAGCTGCTTCTGCTATTGTAGCAGCCTGAGAAGCGGAGTAAGATTACTCTTTGTCAATAACAAGCTCGCACTATCTCCAGTTAAAAATAAAAGTATTATTGTGAATTGGAGGAGATATTATGTCTCCACTCAATTCACTTATCATCCAGTAGATCCAAGTGTGGACAGTAGTTGTAGTAGTTATACAAGTAGGAACAGGACGACGCTAACGGGTCGTCCGACTCTTCAAGTGTTGAGAGCAGAGTTATCAAGAAACTGTAAGACGATGACAACGAATCTGAAATTCGCTGGGTCATTGGAGAAGGCTGACCCGCTCAAGACTCCGGTCACCATTATAGGCCAGTTGGATCATTTGAAGAAACTTGCCTATGATGACGTGAAGGTCAAGTTGGAGCCAAGAGTGTCACTTGATGTGAGTTTTATATAAAGTTGAGCTACATTTTTACATAAAAAGTTTAATTAGTTGATGTTGTTGTTGTTGTTTAGGATAATTCTTATGTAATTTTTTATTTAGGTGTTCCACTATGCCGTCGAGAGTCTCCATCCCGCCCCCATAGACTCTTGCCCCTTGTTTATGAATCACTCTTCAATTGTGGCCCTTCCGATGAAAGTTAGCCGAAATAATACACCCTCTCGAGCTCACGCTCTGACCAAGGCTATTAAAAATGCAACTAGCAACTCGGATGAGTACATTGTTGTAAGTTGGCCAAAGGGTGAAGCTTTGTTAAAATGTTAGAGATTTCTGAGGTAATTTGGTTTGATTTTGCAGGTTGTGTGTGAGAAATCGGACTTGTTTGCATCTGCATGTGCTGTAGCACGAGCATTTCCTTTGTATGTTCGGAAATCGAGAAAGGAGAACAAGGGAGACACGCCGACGACAACTGTTGAGTTTTTGTTGATAACCAAGGAGGGGGATGATGTGAAAATAGGTGTGGAGCAGGTATCTGAGAGTGAATTGTCATTGGTGACAACAGCAGCGGAGGCAATTCGTAATGCGGCGAGAATCACGGACACTCCGTGCAGTGAAATGCACACTAATCAATTTATCAATGTGAGTTGGACATTGGTTTTGCTGACGATAAGATAGTATGTATGATCTTTGTTGTGAAGATGCTGATATGTGTGGTAATTTGTTATTGTAGGAGGCTAAGGATGTGGCGGAGAAGCTAGGAGTCCCAATTAGTATCATTCAGGGGGAGGATTTACAAGCTCATGGTTTGAATGGGATCTACAATGTTGGGAAAGCTGCTGAAAATGCCCCTGCTTTGGTTGTGCTAAGTCATTGCCCTGCCGGGGCAGAGAAGACCATTGCCTGGGTTGGAAAGGGCATTGTTTATGACACTGGTGGCCTGTCTATCAAGTCTAAGGTATGCTCTTCTGGTACAATTCCACCCAATTTTTTTAAAGTTATTAGCAGTTTTGTGGTGATTTTAATATAATAATCATTATTAAATTTTCAGACTGGAATGTGTAGTATGAAACGTGATTGCGGTGGAGCTGCTGGTGTGCTCAATGCATTTTACGTCGCAGTTAAAAGCGGTTTCACCCAGAATCTACACGCCGTATTATGCCTGGCTGAGAACGCTGTGGGTCCAAAGTCTTATCGTCCAGATGATATTATTGTTATGTATTCAAAGAAGTATGTAACTATCGTCTTGATTCAACTTTCTGTTTAAGAGTTTGTTAACCAAGATTCCATTTTTTTAGAACCGTGGAAATCAACAATACGGACGCTGAGGGACGTTTGGTATTGGCCGATGGCGTTGTGTATGCCAAGCAGGATTTAGGAGCGGACATTATAGTTGATATGGCAACCCTCACTGGAGCACAAGTAAGCTAAAAATATCCTGTTTGACTATCGAGTATGCATGTTTATCTAACTAGTACATGTGGTAAATAACGCTCGTATTCTATTATAATTTTACAGGGTGTAGCAACGGGTAACTATCACGCGGCTATCCTCACAAATTCAGATGATTGGGAAAGTGCAATGGTTAAGGCTGGACGGTCTTCCGGGGATTTGACATATCCCATCGTGTATGCTCCTGAACTGCATTACTCAGAGTTCAATTCAACGATTGCTGATATGAAAAACTCTGTTGCTGTGAGTATATTGAAGTCGTATTGTAGTGTGAACCATGTTAACGTAACATTTTGTATTCTGTCTTGCAGGATCGTAGCAACGCTCTATCATCATGTGCTGGTCTTTTCATCATCTCCCACCTTGGCTTTGATTACCCAGGTGCTTGGATTCATATCGACATGGCATCGCCAGTGGAATCTGTACGTGCCCGATACCTCCTGTACTTGCTGAACATCTTTACAGCTATCATGCTTAACTTTGTGTATGTTTTCATTGCAGGCGGGAAGAGCCACAGGCTACGGCGTGGCTCTCTTGAACACTGCTTTTGGGTGCTGGAGCTCAAACCCGACTTTGAAATCGTTAGCTCCGACTGTTTAATTTCGGTGTTCCCACTGGTCCTGTTTGGACCATCCTGCCGTTTTCAGCTTTTGTAAAAATCATGTTGGAAAGGTTTGATAATAAATTTGGAATGTAAAATAAAGTCAGGTCAAATGAGTAATGTTTTGTGCGCATTCTGTGTCATATTAAGCTGCCATGAGGCAGATATACTTCGTACCACATGAACTTGCTGTGGACCGTCGAAAATAAAGGCTCCTCCACATGGCTTAGTCCCAAAATATTATTTAAATTTCTTGAATTACATTTGGCTTGCCTTAGACCCTTACATTCCTATAGCAACCTTCACTCTGAAGCTACCACTTACTTTCAAAGTACCACCACAGTACACCTCCAATATTTCTGCCGTGTGTACAAACAAGTTTTTCGACACCTCTCCAAGCACAAGAGACCGCGGGAACTTCAAAAATCACCAAAAGTTCATATTCTTAAAAACTGAAAGAATATAAAACCAAATAAAAAGTTAATATTTGAAGGTATACTTGAAAGTTAATAATTATTTGGAACATTTATTATCGTAGTATGAAGCTGGTGGCCTGAAATAAAATCCAAGTAGGTCGCCATAAGAGAAACTTGTAAATGTGTATAAGCGTCATTATTAGGATTGCCTAATAGATATTTGCTTGGTTGCAGCAGTAGGTCATGACCTATGAAACGATTTTAAAAAATCGGGTCGTGCAAGTCAAGTATGGATGTGATGGAGCACTTAGCAGCGGACCTTTCGTGTGCTTTGGAAGATACTAAAAATAAGCGAAGTCGTCATTGGAAACATAGGAGGTCACGCTCCACCTCTAATCTCCTTGGAACCGGAGCAGGTACTTGTGAATGACCTTTAGGTCTTTGATTGTTAATTTAGATTTTGATATAAAAAATGAGGTGCTTAAAATTGAGATGTTGTGATTGATTAAGTCATTTTGATAATGAAGGAGCAAAGACCGAGAGCGATGATTCAAGCTCAGACGAAAACAAATCAGACAACCCTGAAAGATCCTTTGCAAGACTTACATTGCAAAATAAAACTCAATCCAAATTTAGTAAAGGAAAGATGCCGATGCAATGTGTAGTAGAATCGGACTCCTTCAATGAGTTGTTTGGTGGATGTGCCCAGCCCAGTACCTCTCAAACGAGGAGGTGAGTGAATTCGAAGCTACTTCTGGATTTTGTGTATCCATATCCATCTTAATGACATATTTGCGTCCTAGGCGAAGGAAGCACAAGAGGATGGCAGTTGATGCATCTGAATTAAATGATGCACATTGGTGTGATGCTGGTTTGTCCGCCGTCGCTCCCGTGTATCCAGAGCATAGTGTGAGCAGTAGTTCGACAAGCAAAACCAAGAAGAAGGTTGCCATAGCAGACCCTCAGGTGACAATAGATTTTGGGAAACGAAAAAGAGGCCATAAAGATCGTCCACTTGAATCCTCGTCCACTGGGGAAGGCAGTTTTTCTGCTGGTGATAAATTAAACGGCGTGGAAGACTTTATGGATGAGGACATGAGAAGTAATGAAGATGATACTTCAAGTGTCTTTAGTTCTAGTGACGCTGAAGAGTTTCACGTGACGTGTGATGAGGGGCAGGAAGGTATGAAGAACATTCGTAAACATTCAACTAAGGTTTTTCAATGGGATCTTGATTGATATTTTTCAATGTGAACTTGATGCCTGATATTTATATTTTCAAGGTGATGATGAACAGTCTGATTGGGTTGGAGAAGAATGGCTTGCCGAAGAAGGGGACTCCCCTGAACGGAGAAGAGATTTAATTATGCGAAGACTACGTATACATGCTCCCTCCAGAGAAATACGAGCCGGTAAACGTCGAGTTCACCCACAAAAACCGGTATTTTCTTGTCGTACTTCCGCTAATGAGCAAATTTCCAAGTTCCTTCAAGATCCTGAGCAGCTGGAGCTCAAGTATGTTGTTACATTTATAGCCATACATTGGTAACATTTTTGCGGTCAGTATCTCAGTGGCTTTTTTTCAGGCTTCATCCTATGCGAAAATCAGAAAGAGTCCAATTAGGTCACATTGCGAATTTATATTCGCTCCAGATGCATTATCATTTGGAAGAAGACGACTCCGCAAAAGGATTTACTTGTCCGATTTTGACCAAGACCTCGAACACAGCTCAAATGGATTCCAAATCAGCAGACGAAGAATCTGCCAAGACTGCATGGTTGGGGCCGTTATGGACTGAGAGTGATTCGAAACGCATAAAAAAATAGATCCGTGTCGTATAACTATAAGCGCCAGTTCCCGAATTTCTTTTAGGGTAATAGAGCCATAGATTTCATTCCACGCAAGCAGTTCTGTTTGTAGCATCGAATTACTAAATGCTTATGGACCTCCTTAGCTTGTTGTCCCATACATCTTTTGAGACAGAATAGCAATAAGATTTGACCATGTTGTTATAGTCATTCCTTTAAACTTTTTATCAAGAAGCTTCCTTGTCAGTTTTAACGCATTAAAGATTTTACTTAAAAAAAAGATTTAATGTACAACATCATTGTAAATGAATTCGTCACGTGAATGCCTTCGGTGCACAATGTGCAAATATATAACGTGGATAATAATCAAATCGTAATGAATCTATACAGAGATTTAAAAGAACATTTAAAATAACGTATCATCAGGCGAATGTGCATGAGGATCCCATGCTCTGAGGTTGGCCAAAGCTCGATTGAACTGTTTGCACCAGAGGTCACGCTCCTCCCTGGTATCTGCAGAAATCAAATGACGGACGGCTGTGTAATCTCCATGACAGGAAGTAACAAGAGTGTCTTTGTCCCCAGACACTGGCGGTCGGGTGGTAACCAAAAGGAAAGTGTTGGCCCTTGCACAAACATCCCTCGGAACAGCTCCGACTCTGGATGTGACGCAGTGTCTAAGAACGATGCGACCGAGTGGCTCTTGCTGCAAGAAGAAAATCCCTTTTTAAAATGACATCCACACATCATGTACAAGTCGCTAGGCTTTAGCTGTAAGCTTACATGTGGTTCATCCTCCGGATACATCCAGTAAGACATTTCCGTGGATGTTAGCTTGCACCAGCGACGGTGCCAGTCTCCAAAGCCTGATATATCAGTGAACATGGTGAGAAAACCTCGTTCTTCCACTCCTCCCTCCGCACTGCATTGAATCCTCATGGCAACGCTTCCTTCCAGTGGACCCGTAGCAGCCAAACGTTCGAACTGCCAATGGTTTCGGTGAAGAGTGGAGATATCAATGCAAAGGTTTCCAACAGATTTGAATTTGCAAGCCTGGATCGCATCGGGTCCAGCAGGGCTGTGTTGGAAATGTGTGAATTTCGAATGGGAGTCTCCCTTCGTTTTCTTCGGGGTCAGCTTGTTCTTATCGAGCTACATGAGAAAGGTCATTAGATGTGACCTTCCATAATAATGCACAAATGGCAATTCAACATTTTACTATGAGACAATTAAGCTACCTTTTTGATGTGATACTTAGCTTCATGAGGCAGATATTCCCGAAGAGTTTCCAGCACGAAAACTTCCATCGTAACCTTGAAATCAGGCTCCAGATTTGTAACGCAAAAGGAGTTGGGAAAATGAAGTACACCAGCGTGCAAATGACTGCTGTTGACTCCACTACCAAGGGAGAGAAGGCTGCTGGCTTCTAACTGATTGCGGTACTTGACCAGAGCCATAAAATGGTAGACAGTTTCTCCCTTTGAAGCTCGAGATAAAAATTCCCGTTTCAGTTCTACAGCAATTTCATGAATCGCCATATTTCCCTTGCATGATGGAGCACATTCACCCTTGCTAGGAGAGTGAGTCGATGACCGCCTTCCCAGGATGCCTTCAGTTTTGAGGCGATGTATTTCATTTACCAAAGCTGAGTGCTTCTGAGCTGTAGTGGTGATGAAAGAATAATAAGTCATTAAGTCATTATTAGTTATCTGTGGGAAAATCGAGAAAGCCTGGGGCTTTTGAGGCCAATAATACTTGTGAGCACCTTCAATAAACAAATAAAGTGACTTAATTACTTGCAATTAGGAGTACACGCTCGCATTCCACGTTTTCACGAGAATCGCTGAATTCCATTGTGGCTTTGCATAGACTTAGTGCCTTGCTAGCTTGGGCCATAGATCGTTGCTGGGCTTGCGCCTAGTTAAAAAATTAATTGTGATTTCTATCGTGATCATGGTCTGACATTGTCATAGGCTATGGTTCCTCACCTCTACTTCTAGTTTCTTGATTATTTCATTCACTTTGTCTTCCACAGAGAAGGTCCTTTCTTCAATAGGATCCTCCTCATGAATTACAAACGGGATTCTTTTAGGCGTCAGTACAACTTTGGGACTCGCAACATTCTGTAGGTTTCCAGGTAAACACAGAAGTATTTTAAAGACAAAAGAACTACAATACGTTAAGAGAAAGGCCTTTGTTGACACAGCCTTGAGATCTTACCAGTGTTTGTTGGCGGCGATAAAAACTGACAGTGTGAACAAGATTCTGATTCAGAAGCTTCCCAACTGGAGACGGAGAACGCTGATTATTCTTCAGTGGAGAAGAAGTAGCTACGGGGCTGCTGTTTCCCTGCTTTGCAATACACAAGGTTAGAAATTTTAGGTTTAACTAACTGGTATTCAAATGACTCACGATATCAATGCTCATGCTGTAATCCTGCCCCTCCAAAGCCTCGTCAATAAGAGCATCCACTTGTCGGCATGCCAGGGATGCGTTAAACTAAAAAGAATATTCCGTGTCATTCTCCACAATTTCACAGTTGAGTTGGTCAGTAATTTGGCTACTTACATCTTCAGACGGTCTATACCTCCGATGGACCTCGTTGCCCCTTAGCGGACTATTCTCAATAGCCTTCCTCTCTATGTACGTACCAAGGCTGGAGACCCCACTAACGATCGATGTTTCAGAGTCCATTTCTTCGTCAGCATCCACTGGACGGATGTCCGCATGGTCCACATCAGTGTCTGTTTCTGTCTCAGTCGTTTCAATGTCAGTTAACGAAGGGTACATCCTCCCTGGCTTGGGCTCATTCACACGGATCCGTTTGACGTCCCGTGACCCCGGGTAGTTTGCTTTTGGTGACATGGATCGTTTAGCTGTAGGTGACATGGATCTTCTAGTTGACGGTGATGCGGATCTTTTGGCTGTCGGTGAGCTGTTGATTCTTCCTGGAGATTTAGGCACACAGAAGCTAACCTCCTTCTTGGGGGAGGATCGTGCTGGGCTTTGTACCATAGTGACATCTTCATCACTAGAGCTATCCGCTTCTCGTATTTCTTGCAAGTTGTATGGATGCTGACGCTTTGGTGATGCTGCCCTGACAGCTTCAGCGAGACTTGTGGCAGGAATTGCTCGCTTTGGAGAGGGGGTCCTTGGTGCCATCTGTGGTGGTGGTGGAGGCGGTGGAACTCCCTTGGGAACAACATCTGGTTTGGTCGGACCTGCTTTGCTTCGGAAATTTCTAGGCTCATCAGATTCTTCTTCGTCGTCAGACTCTTCCTCCTTGACGCCTTGTTCGAACAATCTGAGTCGGTCTTTGAGTGGCATAGCAGGCACCATGCTTGGTCGAGGCGCTGTAAATTCATCCAATGCTTTCAAGTAAATCCTATCTTACCGAATTAGGCTGGAATCGGCTATAAAACAACTTACGTCTTCTAGTAGCCACATTAGTAGGGCCAGCTCTCGTGGGAGAGGGCGGTCTTGGCACGCATGAACTTCCAAAAGGTCCGCTTTTCTTCTTCTCGAATAGCTTCATCCTCTCAGCAACGCTCAACTCAGTCGGGTCCACTTCTTTCACTGTGGATGCGTTCATGGATTCATACATTGCAGCTTTTTGCGCAACACTCAGTCGTGAAGTATTGGCATCTAATCGAGCGCCAGTTGACAGCGATTTGGGTTTGTCATCCTAAGAATTAAAAGGATTAAATGATGTGCTACATCCGATGGCTGCAGCTTTAATGGGCCCAGATTTTTCACCTGATTAGTCTTTTCTGAAACTTCAAACTGCTTCCTGACAAGGTCAACCACACGAGGTCCGCTGTCAGGAACAGTTGGCACGGGTCTCGTTGGAGATGGACTCCTCGTACATACTGGCACGGGCCTAACTGGGCTTGCTGCTCTTTTGACTGGTGACTCAGTCTTTTTGGGACCAGGGAGTTGATACGGCTGTGGCTTACCATCCTTCTGGTCCTTGTCTTTGTACTCATAATACAGTTTGGCACTTGCTGGAGAATGCACATATCCTTGAGCAGCCTGAGAACAGTTAAAGGAGGCTTCATGAATTCTCCCATTGAACCATCGAAGGAATGTTAATGATGAGAAAAAGCGAAAGAACACGTTCTACATCAAAGGTGCATAATTGAAGCGAGGAACAGGAAAGACATGCAGAGAGTTAAGCTTAAAGCGCTCTGATTAATTTCCCTACACCAATGTGGGAGCCAAAATGAAGGCCGGAAACCTGGGACAAGGAATTCTTACCAATGCATGAATGACAGAGTCATCCAAAACACATTTCTCTCTGGCCTTGTCCTTGTCGCTGGGCACATTGTCAACGTTAGTTCCGTCGCTTCCATTCTCAGGCTTCGGAGCAAAGTAAGTGAAGGAATCAGAGAGCTCAGAATTTTTACTAGTTTCACCCTCACTACAGCAAGCTATTGAGGTCTCCTCTGCGATGGAACTGCTAAAGCTAGCATCACACTCATCAAAGCTTTTCTCCACACTAGCAACCACAAGTTGAGAAGAGCAAAGTTGTTCAATTTGCTGTGAGACAGTTAAGGGCCTACTATCAACAGTGTCCACACTACTTTTGACAGTTACGGATTTAGTTTCAAGTCTCACCCTCATTTCGCTAGATTCAATCGTAGTCGTAGTAGTAGTAGTAGCAGGAACAGTAGTAGGGGCCGCTACAAGTTTGCTCGGGCTGGAGGGTAGTTTACGATGAGGACTTTTTGGAGGTTTGGACAGGTTAAAACGAGAGGACTGAGGGGTGTAATGATGACTGTAATCATCATCCCAATTGTTGATAGTATGAGCCAATGCTTTCAGCCTGGTTCTCCTAGCAGGGCTGTCCGACTGATTCACATTCGCTACTCCACTTCCAGGCCCAGCGACAATACTCTTCTTTGATGACTCCCCAGCTGTCTTAATTGGAATCTCCTCTTCCTCCTCGGACTCATCATCGTCATCATCCCTCTCGGCTGAAATGTCAGCATTCTCGTCCGACGGTATGGGTGATGATGCTTCCTTGGTCTCGATAGCTGGAGCAACATCCGGCCTCCCAAGTGTTTCTTTCAACACCTTCGACCGAGCTTTAGCTCTTTGCAGTACATCCTGCAAAATTAAAGTCAAATCATTTGAATGGATGATGGATTTCATGGTGGAAAAAATTCCTCATATTCTATCCACAAAATCCTTGGATCTGCCAGTCTCACAGATTAAGTCAACCTTCAAGTACTACCCGACGGAATTGAACCTAAGGTCACTCACTTGAATACATCAACGGTTAAATTGTAAAAAAAAATGTGACACTTACCAAGGCAAACTCTTCCAGATCTGACATCTTTTTTGGCTGGTTAAAGCAGGATAAATTCACTTCAAGATTTTAGTAACCAAACGAGAGAACTTGTTTTGCACAAGAAGCACACAGATTGTTGATTTCCAATTAATGACAGCGGATGAATAGTTGTGATGGTGATTCCATAGTCTACCTCCCTCCACTACTGAGTATCCGTTGAGAAGATTACGCAGCCAGGAGCTTTTGTTGACCGTTACTCAGACCCAAGTGCTCGCAGCTCGCACGTCTTCCAGTAAAGTGTCGGCCGTTACAGTTCACGTTCACATCACACAAGTTCGAGCACAACAACATCACAACCGCGCCCGCCATAGCATTTCCAAACTCTCCAATTGCAAGGCCTCAATACTGTAAGGGGAAGGGATCCCAGCCAAGTAGTAAAGTGCAGTAGTTGATGCACTGCACTGTAGCCAGAACCATTCACGAGCACTAAACAAAGTAACAGCCAGTACAAGTAGCTTAGCCAGCCCCACAGGCTTAATTTGTCAAACGTTTCCGAGGCCTCATATGCGGCGATATGGCTTAGATATTTTAAGGGCTCTGCACTGCACTACTGGATTGAAATGATGCCTTCCCGTGCCCTTCAATCGGCTAAGATGTGGTTTGTAAAATGTGGCTTGTAAAGGAGGAATTATGGGATTCCTGAGAACCTTCTTCCAAATCCATTTTGAATCGTAATGGTTTCTCAGTTCATAAGCCTTTACTTTGGTACGTGGAAAGTTGGCGTTGATGTAAATTGATGCAATGTTTGATATAGCCGAGGGCTATAGAGGTAGAAGGATTAGGGCTCATCAAGGTCACGGAAAGCTCCTTGTTCAAGCAAGCCTGTAGGGGTGGAGAGGAGTTTTGGAGTTGGGCTACTGTAGGAATTTTGATGCGTCTTATAGCGTGGGATTTGGGCTATATTTGGGTCAAAGCTGGGGGAAAAAATAGAAGAGGTGTTAAATGGAATGAGACTGCTACTGTGGTCGTGGTCAGAATTAATTAGAATCACACCGAAGTCCCTTCATTGGAGTTGTACAGATGTCCGAAATGAGTAAATAGTGTAATAAATAACACCCACGCATAAAAATGATTAACGCTTTAGTCTGTACTCTCTGTATCAGGTGTGCTTGATGATGCCTTAATTGACTGAGAGGAGTTCCCACAAGTCTGGATTGTAATAGACAGGACGTAATTGTTAACATTGGTTTCCCATTATATACACCATAGGGCTACTTGTAGTGTTGTAGTGCGCTAGAAATATAAACAAGTCCTCACGACTGCTTTAACCCTGTCTGTTGAAGCAATGTTGCGGAGAAAGACATAAATAATGGAGTTCGTCAGTCTTCATGATTCTACTCATTTGAGCTTCGGTTAGTTGTTGATTAAACTTGAGCCAGACATGCATGTACGGCAGAGGCCTCAGTACAATTTTATGGGATATTAGTTCCATGTAATCGTTGATAACAAGTTTCGTGTTAAGCTTCAGGATTATTTCCTATATTTGCGCCTCCTTCCATGTAATGTACACCACATGCACACATCCTCTTCCGATAGATTCCAGATGTGGCGAAGGCTTGATGAAGGGAAACAAGAAAAGTGCATTTCTCCCATTAATCGGCGAATAAGTAGTAATTAGTGGGAAATGTTGCTTTTAAAACTTTGGAACAGTCTGGAATAATACAGAGGCAATGAAGGCTCAAGTATGAAGTTGCATGCGCAAAATTTGTTTCAACTTTTCTTTTCACGATTTTTTAATACTGACGAAGGCTTGAGGCTGTAGCCGGTTCGTATATAAATAGTAGTCTTGTAATAGATAAAAACTTGTGAAGACGCAAACAGCAAGGCTCTGGTTAGTAAAAACAAGGGCCATGCACTGTTTGCAGAATTATAATGTGTGGAGATGGTAAATCCAGTGGCAGAGATCCTCATCAGGGTATCACAGTTTACCACATTGGAGTGGTTCTTCCGCAAATTGCTCCGTATAATATTCATGACGAATAAGCCTCTCGTAATAATCCCGTTGTTTCTCATTCAGACCCATTTGTGGAGGATCAATAGGCTGCAACACACATCGCATTTAGCCCTCACTTAAAGCCGACATGAATAAATTACAAATGAGCCATGGATTCATGATGTAAAACTCTTTGCCAGTGAGCCAACTAACTCCTTTGCCTTTAAAGTATGCCAACAGAGGCATCCAATATTTATTTCCTTCACGATGCATGCATTCGCACCGAATTCACTCAAAATAAATGCAAAAAACTGCACACACACACACACACACACACACACACACATTCGCATGGACCTATACAGAAATTGTGTGCTTCTAACGATTCCCCTGTGTAAGTTGAGGCCCTACAAATAATAAAACTTCTTTCATCTGTTCGAGTAGATAGAATTTGCACTGGTGGAATTTAAAGCTCACAATAGCATCACCTCTCTTCTCTGCAGTGTGTAGTCTCATGTGATGTGCGATTCCTATTCGGTCTGGACCCTTTGTAGAAATCAGAGAGGACGAGTTTGTGATGCGAGGGGAAGGCGCTGTGACTACTATAAATCCGTAGTCACTGGTTACCGACAATACATCTAATTATGGATCCAGGACGTCAGAATTATCTGGCAACTCTGACGGAACTGCAGCAAGCTTGTATAGTATAGAACCTCTACCACAGGCAGAAGTCCTCAAGCCTATCGACGCAGTGTTCTTTGTATTCAAGATAGGTGCACTCACTTGAGGAAACATTGAGCTAAGTGAGGGGATTTACAAAGCTAAAAAGTATTTGTCCAAGTTAGTACCTCGACCACATAACATCCGCTTAATTTAACTGCGACTCGTAGGCTGATTAATATCAATTCGATAGCTCAGAGGACAAGATCCCTGAAAGCCCCTAAATCACGATGATATGATGGCCCATGAAGTACTTTATGTACTCTGTCCGTGGTAATCAGCTCTCTCGTCTATTTTCCATAAGGACTTGCTTGATTTAATGCTAGTCATACGCTCCATTTTATTACCCCGCAGGAGATTACGCCATTACATAATCTTACAAATGCTACGCTCAAAGTCTGATGGTATAGACAGGGACTGATACAGTGGATTCCCCGACTGACTACCACATGAATTCCTCTACTTATGCTTTTAAGACCCTACAGACCGACTCTCGCTTGTGAGAGCTTCATAAGACTACTCCAATTCCTCGTTCAAAAGGGCGTAACATCTCTGAAACTTGGCAGTTATTTTCAATTTTATCCTGCCTAATAACCCATAGAAAACCAATAAGCAATGTCGGACATTAAATCGACTTTGTTTAAACAACTCATTTGTATCCACAGGCATACATGGTCCAAATAAAAGCAGAAGGTGGAAAAAGCTCCGGTGTTGGCCGAGCCACCAGCTATTAAGCACTTTCACTCCACTCATCTATAAAGATGACTTGGGTGTTTGCATGTGACGAGGGAAGATAAGAATGAGAGCGAGTAGAATCTTTATGCATCGTCAGTCTCTCTCTCGCCTCACCGTGCTTTCTCTGTCTTGAGAGTATTCAGAAAGTGAAAAGCAAAGAGATGGAAAAGGACTGAGTACTAAATTTAAAACTCAATCCGCCTCGAGTGAGTTCATTTTGAGTTCTTGGGAAAAACAGCAATTTAAACTTGGTCCATGAGGCCGCTAGATGTGAAGCTAGAAGAGGCTTCACCTGATGAAATTGTTTGTCGTGTAGAATTGAGTTGAGAGAGATAGAATGAGAGAGAGAGACCATACGCTGATCAGTGATGCTGTGAGAGGATGGCTGTCATCGTATAGATGAGGTATTTTCAAAGCTGTTCAGGAATCCGGCAGTGGTGCAATAAAGACGATCGAAAGAAAGCTTTACGGGAGCACATAAAAGAGCCCACTTACTCCTCCACCATGACCGCACTAGTATGCCTCACGTGCATACTCACACAGCAACATTATTTCCCCCCTTCCCTCTCATCCATGTATTTTTCCCTGTTCTTCCACATTTACGCATTCAAGTAGTTCCTTCCTGTCATATAAAATGAAGTCGGTGTAAGTGCGTAATGGCATAGAAGCGGAAAATACGACTGTTTAAACCGACAGATTGTCTTGAAAAGCCATTCAATTCCTTGTGTTTAAATTGAATTTCATTCTTTCATAATAATAAAGTCTCTGTCACGATGAAAAGTTGTAACAGCAGTAGCATGCACAAGTAGACGTGTGCCGTTCATATTGAAAAAACATTGAGTCTCATGTCGGTTGACAAAGTTTATATGTCTGTCTAGTGAAAGAGGGAGGGATTCATTGTAGGAAAGCAAAGAATATTCACTACCAGATGCACTGGCAATATTCCTAACTGATTCCCGAAGTTCATTTTCATCTTCCTCTTCTCATGTGTCCAGTTTTATTGGTGGCGGTCTAAAAGATGAGGAGCATGTGTGCGTGAATGGGCGTTCTGGGTGCGTGTACATACGGGAGTTAGCTGTTACAAGATACACAGAGATGTCGAAGATCATAGTGCAAGCCGTGATGTGTGCGTGTGTGAGCATTTGGAGTACAAACTAAGCTTTGTGTGTGACACCCCCTCCAGCAACAGGCAAACCGGGAATGAGATGAATGAGAGAAGTATACATAGGTTTCGGTCATATAGGTAAGCATAGTGGTTCGCAAACCAAAGTGGAATGAGTGGTCATAAATTAAGCTCCCTTGGAGTTTATCGTTTTGTCTGCTCCTCTCGCCGTACAAAACTATAAAGTTTTTCACTGCTCACTGTATAATCTTAGAAAATAGTACTTTACTCATTTACGACCACAGCAAGAGGAGAGAGAGAGAGAGAAAGGAAGTGCAGTTTAAGTTTATGGCTTAGGTTCTAGAATAGTCATTAAAATTCTCCAATGTATGGTATTCAATAAGGGCTTTAGTGCATGTGTAAACTTTTGTGCGTTTCATTCGTTTCGTCCGTGTTTGTGTGTGTGCGTCAGAAATGGGGCTATACATATAAAGAGTACATTTAGGATGATGAGTATTAGTACTGCACATAAGAAGGCCTAATAATACAATGAACCAACGGTGTTGTCGTCGACAATATACAAACATTAAACAGTACTTTTTCAACACGCACTCACACATATTGCATAACACTATAAACGCACATATGCAAGTCTCATCCTTTAGGTTGTTATCAATCCTGCAAAATTAGGAGCGATTGGCATGGTGCAGGTCTTGCTGTTTTAAAGGCTCTATCTTTATTCTTCCTTCTCCTGGTACTTATCATTGTGCCGTGTTACACTATCTCTACTACATTTGAGCACACATATTTTCGCCATGTAGTATCATACCCTACTTGTTTGTTCGGGAATAGCATACGCGACCATGCAGATTGTTTGGTTAAAAGGGGATCAAGCATTTTTAACCAAGGAAGTACTGACAAATTACAGTCACTAGGATCTGTCTCTGTTCATAACAGCTGGCTTCTTCCCCGAGTTTTCTAAACTAGTTTACGAGCATCAGGATAAACAGCTTGCAATACTATAGATATCCAACTTTTCAGACCTATGTGTGCACAAAAGACAAACAATTCCAAAAAAACATGCAGTACTAGAATGGATTCTCTGGAGCTGAGTTAATTTTTTTAAGTTTCACATAGGGTCCGAGAATAGAGCGGTACTTTTCGTTGGACCCAGGTCCAAGACAAGCAAAAAGGTCCCCTGCCTGTACTCTGATCACATTTCAAATAAGGTATTAAAGCTATAAAACTGTTCTAGGGAGAAGACGAAGGAGGGTGAGAGGGTATAACACTGAATGTTTGCGAGCCGCAGTTGTTGCGAAATTCTCTATTGTGGTAGCTTCACCCTTCATGATCTCAAAGGAGACTTTAGTTTGCACAAAGCAAATGACTGTCAGCAGCAGGAACAGCAGGCAGGATCAGTATAAAAGCTCAATGTAATTCATTGTGGAGATGCATCATCCCTTCTTTGCAATTATATCGCAAATACCCTCGGCACAAGCAATAAAAGCAATTTTCCCTCTCAACATCATCTCAGCTGTTCGTCCATCTTGTTCCTGTGTGCGTAGTTTTAAAGTTGGACTTGTAATAACGCAACAAACATTTTAGATCTCCCCTCCTCTGCACATGCGAAAGACGCCGTTGCGTACCCTGCAAAATACCCCCGGGATTATATAGATTCGCAATCGTAATCAAGCCGGCTGGAAGAGATTTCCTGCGTGGGAACTACTGTATACATACAAATCCTACTTCGTTGGCTCCCTGTAGTAATTTGTTTTCATTCGGTCGCCCACATTCAGAGGAATCATTGTAAAAGTTTCATTTGGCTTCATCAATGTCTCAAACTTACATCGTAAACGAATACAGAAATAAGGATTTGGGATGCTAACTCAAAGTAACAACACTGTTACAAAGTTGCAAATTTCAAAGCCTCTATTGTCTTTACGAATGTTTTGAAATTTCAGTTAGCAATACGCTGTGGTTATGACTCTACCGTTGAATAAAATTTGTTACATGCCATCATCTGTTTTCAACTGCCGGTCAGTAGAAACAACCAAGCTTTCTCAGCTTTGACACCACAAATAGTGGGCAAGTCAACTGGTTGTTGAGATGCTGGTGACGCACGCACTGATGCTACTCATTTCGAGTAAATGGGCTGTGGAATCTGCCTTTGGTTAAGGCAGCAAAGAGAGACTGGAAATGTGTAGAGTTTTCGCCGAACCCGTAATGTCTTCGATGATTTACCACTGAGCTGCGAGTTTGAAGACGTAAAATTTCATCTGAGTATTTTTACTACGTTTTCACGGCTACTCGACACGACTGTCAAGTCCTTGACTTTGAACCAGCCCCACACAAGCGCAGACAATCTTCCTTTACAACTTTGATGTACTCGAAGACTCGTAATGAAAATATTTTCTCATCAACAACATGAGCACCGAGGACATAAATTCAATGTCTTCAGTATATTAATCCTTTATAGTGAACTAGCATGAAGAAAATGTGACTCTGGAATTGCAGACACATAACATTATTATGACGGTGGTTTCCCGGTTGAGTTCAGACAGGAAGGATGATGTTCTCGGATCTTCAGAAACTCTGTGGTCTTGTTTACACAACGTAGCAAAACTTGCTCATAAGCATGAAGTATCTATTGGTTTTAATAACTTTTTAACCACCTTTGTGTGGTCAGTCTGTTCTCAAGGCGTATCTGGACCGGGAATCCTCATGAGCAACATGTTGACGACATACAAAATTTGGGGTGAAAACAGCACGTGGCTATCTCTGTGAGTTTTCATGTTCACAACTTACGCACATTTTATGCACATGCACTTACACACTGACGCGTCAAATTAGTAGATTGCTTTAGGAATGAATGGGATGGATGATTTTATGCTCTCACGCTGGTTACCTAGAATGTGAATTGTGTGCTTTTTAATGGTCTCAGATGTATGATAAGCAGTAGAGCAAAAATATCACCATCATGAGTGGACTGTTGTCTTGCATATTATTCAGAGATGAATGAGGAAAGATAGGCGTCAGTAGTAAATTCCAATCTTATTGATTATTTTAAACCTCTCCTGAATGGCCAATGCAATATTCAAGATTTGCTGTTACAGTACAAAAGATGATTTTGATGTGCGTGTTGTGAGTGAACACAATCATGTCTCTCCATGTTCAGACGAACGTATTTATGCGGCCAGAGAGTTGAGTGAGTGAGATAGTAATAATTATATTTTTGCAATTTGTTTTTGGCAAATAAAGCATGTTGATATTATCATGAAGCTAAAGGTTAGGAACGTCGTAAAGTTTAAAGACGACGAGAATTTTTTTACGATACTCTGTCTCTCACTGTGAATGTCGTAGACAGACTATTATTATAATCTGTGAGTGCGTGTGTGAATTTAAGCCAGAGCAAGAACTGTCTTAAGCAACACATATATACACGCACCCCGGCTCATATGTTCATTCACTACATATCACACGCTGAACTTACTACGTTGTTTAAGCATTATTTCCCACTTGAGCAACAACAATTCCATTCGTCTTCTTGCCTGTATACATTCGTCGTCGTCAACTCCTAATTTTACGGCGTGAATCGAATGAATTCAGACGAAAGTTGAGCGGGGGCATCAGGCTTCGCATTAGTCCTGTTCCAGACATAATAAAGCCACAGCACATAGAATACACACGCAGAATGAGTATGTCTGTTAACTTGTTATATACGTAGATAATTTTTATTATGGAACA